>BRZM01003569.1:2286375-2365535 GCA_033238685.1 Lates japonicus
AGGATGAGGGGTGGTGCTGAGCCTTTGAGCCTGAGAAGAGGGCATTGTCAGTAAATCAGGCGTCAGAGACAGAACAGATACTCAAACATTTTTTTATTGACTTAGATGCATGGATGCAGTTTATACACCCAGATGGGCTTTTGTACTAATTACAACTATTGCAGTCGCTTGCTTGTTATGATGATTACTCCCTTCATGAAAGTTATAAAGTGAGTGAGTTTTCATTTAACATTACTGTTTGTGATGCTGTTGAACTGTATTGCATCAGAGAGGAGTTTTATTATTTATTTAACCTATGCTCCATTGATATGTATGGAGTAAAGAATGTAAATAATAGAAACACTTGTGAGTATAATGCAAACCAGTTTAACAGCAGCACAAACTACACCCTCAAAAATGACAAAGTTGAATCAACTCCCATCAACAGTTTCAACAAAACATAACATAATAACCTCAACGAAGGTAGGACTTAACTGCAGGACTGCTGTATTATACTGCATTAGTTTTAACCAATAAAATGACAACTGATTATAAGTCTTGAAATATTAATGCACCTAAAAGTGAAGATTTATGGATTAAGATTCATTGTGTACAAGTATAACGTCAGTAGTTATTATAATTCAAACATCCAACACAAATTTACGTCACATTTGCTCACCTGCTGTTCTCTGTTGCCTCTGTGATACACTTCTCCTCTCCTGCAAGGACCTCGTGGGCTCAGATTTTACAGCCACCACCTTGCTCCTTTTGACCCTGTCAGTTTTCCCAGCATCCTCTACCTTTGCATCACTTTTCAGATATTCCTCACTCTTCCTCTTCTTGCTCTTCACTGCCATGTGAATGGGAAATGAGTCTTCCTGAACAGATGCAGGTGCAGGAACGGTTGGAGACTGCTCATGCACTTTAGGGTTCGGTGAGAAGTTGCAGTGTAGAGGAGAACATGAGCCCGTGGGAGACGGAGAGGTGACAGTAAATGCAACCAAAGCAGGGACTGCTGGAGGTGGGGAGGTGACGGAGAAAGAGAAGCGAGTAGGAGCCACAGATGGAGGGGAGGTGACAGGGAAGGTGAAGGAAGGAATCACTGAGCCGTACGATGGTGGAGTCGGGCTGGAGGAGGTAAACCCCAGGACTTGATGTGTGTCATCACAGAGATGGCCAGTCTCCTCAGAGTTTTGCCATCCATTAGTTCCTGTGTCTGTCCTGTGTGGATCTATAACAGGAAGTTTTGGGGTGCTTGGTCTCGACTCGTACTGACTGCTGCTGTCAGACAGCTCAAGTGTTTTCTCCAAGAGCCGTCGCCTTGACTTCTTTATTTTCCTTCCACTCAAATTGTTTTCCTCCACTGGTGCTTTGCTCTTTGTCACTGTGGCAGAGGTAAAAGAGGCCTTTTTTACCACTTCGGCCTTATCAGCCTCTGCCTCCGAAACAACAATAACCTCATTCACAACAACCTTTTTGGTGACAAAGAAAGTCAGTCTTGGCTCATTTGGCTCTGACAGCCCTGGGCTATCAGGTAATGCTTTGAGGACGTTTCTGTCAGAGCCACGGCTGTGACTCCCACTCTTTGATTCCAGTGAATCTGAAAACTCAGAGCTAGAACTACTGTCTCGAGGACTGGTGTTAATGTTACTCAGATCAGAGTCAATGAGGGCCAGTGCATCTTTCAGAGACAGCACTGGGGTTCTGGTTAACTCACTGTTAGCATCATCAGCATCAGACACAGACTTTACAGTGGCAGGAACTGGGCTTTCTGACTGTATACGAGGCATGAGTTTCTTAAACCTCTCTGGTGTCCCAATAGGTGAAAGCGTCCTGTTTAGTATTTTGGCGAGGTCTTTGTTTTCAGGTTTGCTCCCTGAGGTATCCGGGCTAGCAGACATGCTCCCAGTCCCAGAGTCCATTAGCTTTGCGGTCGGAACAAGTAGGACGACAGGAGAGTTCCTCTGAATGTGATGAATATTCTCCTGGTCTGACAAGGCCAGAGACAGTTTGCTCTGTTTGGGATTTAAAGCCTTCTGCTCCTCTGATTCCCGAGAATGAACGTCGATGGGACTGTGCTTTGTGAGGGACCTCTCTCTGACAGCTTTGCCCTCATTGAGTGAAGCAAGTGGGCTGCGTGGCTTGTCCCGTTTGTACTGTGGCTTTCTGGACACTTGGAAAGTTTTATTGGCTGCCATCTTCAGAGGGAGCTCCATTTTCTTTCCCCTAGGGACAGCTACTTTTTCACAGTCCCTTTTATTTTTGATAGTGTCCCATAAGCTTTTCTTTAAAAAAAAAAAAAAGGAAATAAACATATGGTTAAGGAGTAGCATACTTTTGACATCAATCTTATGGCAAAATAAAATTCCTTAGTTTATTTTATTGTTCTATAGACCCTCAAGAGCTGTGTCCTCGATAAAGTCTGGATTGAAAATGAAATATTACTAAGTATTTAGCGACTAGGTGGAAACTCCCTGTTAATGTTTGGCATGTACATGAAAATGGTGTCACCCTTTACCTATAATCAAAGAAAACTGCAATGAAAGGCACAGATGTAGAGCTGACATGACTGGGCAACTGACAGCAAAGTAATTGGCAACTACTCCGATAACCAATTAAATTGTTAAAAATAATTTTTAAGCAAAAAAATGCCCAAATTTTTGCTACTTTTCTTTGACATTTGTGATACTAAACTAAATGTTTTTGGGTTTTGGGCTCTTGTTTTGGCAATACAAGCAATTAGACTACATCAAACACGGCTTTGTGAAACTGTGATGGATATTTTTTACTCTCTCTTCATTATCAAAAAAACGGATAGAGAAATCACAACGCCTCATGCCTGGCTTACCTTTTTCTTTTTTGGTGCTTCTGCTCTCCCCAGCAGAACAGCCTGGTGCTTGAGGACCCCATTGGCATTGAAGATGATGAGCTCTCTTATCCCACCTTCCTCCGCTGGAGTCCAAGTAACTGTCAAACTGAAAGAGCCCTCAGGCTGGAAACACAAAGCACAAGGAAAGATATGAACCAACTGCAAGTCTTGCAATGGAAGCGGGGATAAATGTTAACTTAGTTTATGTCTTAATTTTGGTAAAACAAAGCTCTTAAGCATGACAACAGCATGTGTTTCAGGCTCTATGGGACATGGCTATGCCTGCGCCATCTTACTGCAACAAGAGGCAACTATTCTAGGGAAAAATCATTCATCACAAATTCTGGATTACCCTTTCTATGACATACATACATGAACGTGTTCCTTCATGTGGAGAAAGGCTGCGAAGTAACTAAGAACATACCTGAATCGTGAACGTCTTGTGGTCCACAGAGAAGCCTTTACTTGAGGGAATCTTTTCAATAGCCACCTCAGCTTCTGCGTCCTCTGTAGGGTTCTCGAGTCGCAGAACAGCCGACCTGGACGTTCCCAACTTTACTGTTCCAAATGTGACAAAGGGAGCCTTTGAAAACTGGATCAAACTCAAAACCGGAACATCATTCTCCTTATTAGCGTCGTCTCTCTTTATTGGACTGAAGTCCAAAAATCCTCTCTGTGTTGAAGTCGCCGTTTCAGCCATTTTGTGAAATGTGAAGAAATGTCTTAATAACTAGCTACATGTTATGTTGTTAGGTTTTTAAACGCCTAACAATCCATGTTCCCTGCTACTACTGTTGACTGCTTCTCCACTAGCCAACTAGTAAACGTTGAACACGCTTCCTTCAACAACACACTGAAAGACGAGCTAGTTTGAAATTCGGTCGTGTTGTTTAAGCAGCCAATCACAAGCGAGGGATGGCTACGTCTTGTCCAATGAGTAAAGAGGATACACCAAAACCATATGAATACATAGCTATCGACCAATCAGCTGTCGACTACATTTTTTAAACGGCCATAAGCCACGCCCGTAATCAGAGAGCCAAAAAAACTAAGATGCATCACTCAGATCTTATTTTTCAGCACCAATAAAGCCAAAGGACTTTTTTTTAATCGTCTCCCTCATTTAGACCAAATTCCACCCAAGCTGAAAGTAATATTAAGGACCATAAGTAAGATAAAATTTCTGTAGAATAAACGGCTTAAGTGGTTTATACTCCTCTTTACTAGAATGTGGTATACACTATTAGTTTTAAATGATGTATCTGTCGACTCATACGATCTTTTCTTCAACGTGAACGTTATTGCTCACTCGGGTCTAACTCAAACCGTTTGACACATACCCAACTTTATTTTCTGCTTGATTTTATCCTGTATATGAATATGAGATCGCTTTTTTAATCAAATTACACAAAATAAAACGTGTTCACTGTCGCGGCACTGAAGTAGTCCTGAAGTGGCAAGAGGCAAATCGTCCAAGGGATAGCTCGCCGTGATCGTATAGTGGTTAGTACTCTGCGTTGTGGCCGCAGCAACCCCGGTTCGAATCCGGGTCACGGCAGTTTTTTGAGGACACGTAAGGATTCGTCAAACAGAAATTATCTTTAAAATTTCCCTTCGAAGATTGTTCACTTATCCAAAATATAAAATTATGTTGCAAGTGAAAGTTCTCTGTTAAAAATATAATTTTACCTTTGCCAATATTAATATTGTACAAAATGTTTTACACAAAAAATAAAACATCTGCATTAATTCATTAGTTAATTAACAAAAAATTCTCAAATGTGAATATTTGCTGTATTTATGTGTATCTATGATAGTTAACATTTTGGAGGTTTTGATACAAAACCTCATTGTCATAAAAACAAACTGTCTGAATGTCATCTTGGGCCTCACAGAATAATGATGGACACTCTGACACTTGATTAATTAATTAATGAAATAACTGTCAGATTAAGTAGTCTGTTTAGTAACTGCACTTAACTAGTTACTAAACTTGGATTCATGGATCAGGTTGTCATGTGTTTATGTGCTTGATCCTGAGCCCAAAGCTTTGTTCTATTAAGGGGGTGGAGACCACATTTCTTATAACGTGTATCCATCTTGAGCACCAGGTACTCATGATGACCAGCTGGGGGCAGCCTTGCTCATAGGTTCAAAATAAGTCTCTGCAACTCATTGGTCCAAAACATTCAAAATCAAAGCCTTGTGCTGTATTCAAACTTCATGTATCATTGTCATTTGCAATAAATATTGAGGATTAGGATTAGATTTTGAGTTTTGTTAGACACAGAGGTTTTTCAGATTAAATTAAAATGTTTTATCTGTCCGTTATCACTTGATCTTCATCATTACCTTTTTAGCACAGCAGAAGTTTTCTCTTGCAAATGCATTACTGCACTATTTTAAAGAATAGTATTTCAACAAGGTATCTCAAAAAAGCATAAATGGTGCAGGTGCACAGTGCAGCAGGATTTGTTATCTCTAGTAAAATCATCAATTTCACTGTCTGGATGGTCAGACTTAACAACTATGTGCTGAATATACACAAGTACAATGATAGTTATACACTACAATACAACGAACATTAGTGGAAGTCAGATCTATATTGTATACTAAAAAAGTTGTACAGGATTGTCCATGGATGTTAGATAGTTAAATGTACATTGAATATATTTATAATCTGTGAACTGTTTATTGTCCTGGGGATAGTTTTGTACTGTATTGTTTTTTGGTTTGTTATTATACTCCCATTGTGTCTGTGTAATATCTGTTGTGCATACTCTGCTTTCACAGTCTTGATATGTGGTAAACTACCACATCAACCCTGAGAGTGGATTCACCCTCAAATGGTTGGGCCACAGCAGATTTACAGCAGAAAGCTGGATTTATAGTGGGTAGTGTACTGTTTGCAGACATTAACATTTGTAAAGCAGTGGCCAGAGTCAAACCCACCTTCCAGTATCTGTTCCTTTGAAAATGTCTCTAACCTCCACTGTCTTTTGTCTGCCCCTCACCATGCTATCTTTGCCTGTTAAGATATGCTAATGTATAAGCATTCATCCCTAAAGAGCTTAAAGAGAAGCAGAAAGCCAGAATGAAGGAGAACTTTCTTCATCCTGGCAACACAAAAGTTGCTCTTATTAATGGATTGTAATTTATCTACGAAGCGTAAGTAGATTACATAGTCACCATTAATAAAGCCATTCATTACAGCTTAAAAACCCTTTATAACTTGTGCCTTGCTGCTTCACCATTTGTTTTAAACCTCTATCCTCTTCGGTTTAAGGGCTGGTCACGTGACTCGCGCGCCATCCAATCCCGTGCGAGGAGACGACGGCTCGTAATTTTGAACAGACGGAGCGCAGCCAGGCGGAGCTGAGTGAGTATCACAGGAGCTGGTAGCAAAACACCGAGGGACTCCTTCCCCGAGTAATGGATATTTTTTACCTCTTGTCACATTGAATGAAGTGAAAACGTTAGCGCTGTCTTTTGCGTGATAAGCATGAGTTCTCATGTTATCACCCCTGGACCGTACCGAGCCACAAAACTGGTAAGTTTAAACGTTGGCCGTTAACTAGCAAGAACTGGCTAACAGCTAATTCATGTGGAAAATTGTTGTCAGCGGTAGCGTTTTTTATGTGTCTTACACTTTCTTGTGGGTTTTTTTGTTAAATGCTGTCATTTTGTTTTATTAGTATTATTCCCACTGCTTGATCCAGCTATTCTCCGAGTTGTTCTGCTTCCCAGTATGTGACTTTTCCTCAATACCTTAGTTAAATTTCAACCCTACAAAGAGCAGCGGTCTGTATATTGAAATTGCCCTTTTTTTGGTTGTTGAAGTTTTACACGCCTTATTTTTACACACACAATTTTTCATACTTACCCAGTTTAAGTCAGGCGGCGAGCAATTTAAAAAACACAATTGTATAAGACAGAAAATGAGCTTAGTCTGTCATTTTAAAATCTGGAACCAGCTCGAGCTGAAACAATTAGGCAGTTAAACGATTTGTTAGATAATAAATAATAAATAATCGGGTTTTTTTTCCCAAGTAGAAATTGTCCAATATTTGCGGATTTCAGTGCCGCAAAAGAAAAACAATTCTTTGCCATATATCGGAAACTGGATATTTGGTGACTTTTGCTCAAAGTAAACGAGACATTTGAAAACATTACTTCAGCTTTGCAACATTTTTGGCAATTTTTCACAGATTAGAAATTTATAGTAATAATCATCAGAATAATCAGTTATCCTTGGTTGAAGCTGTAAATTGTTAGCATTTATGGTCCTATAAATGACTTAAAAATTGTTGTCGATCAAGATTGAGCAAAATACTGATCCATCAGAGCAGGGATTTCTTGCACAACTTCAGCTACATCCTAGGTTCATTTAAAAAAAAAAGAGAAGTCTAAAATAGAATAAATAAATGAATAAAGTTCAGAAATAAGCAACACTTGTACAGTGAAGAACAACTTTATTATGGAAGCATCATGTTTCAACTTGTGGGCACTGGATGGCCCTGCTGAAGGACCCACCCAGGACTTGTTTGTAGCCCTCCAATCAAACCCTTATTTCTATGGTGGTCCTTAGATTGATGCTGTCAGCAGTGTCCCCCAAGATAAATAGTCTGAACTAACAAATTACTGGATTGTGAGACATCAGGTCAGCCTGACATGGATAGGTTCGTTTGTACTAAACTCTGTCTCTGTCCTCTTTCAGTGGAATGAAGTCACTCGTCTGTTTCGGGCTGGCATGCCCCTCAGGAAACACCGCCAAAACTTCCGGCACTACGCCTCCTGCTTCACCGCCTCTGCTGCTGTGGATTGGCTGCATCAGCTGCTCCGTAGCAACAGCAATTTTGGCCCAGATGTCACCAGGCAACAGACAGTACAGCTGCTGAAGAAGTTTTTTAAGAACCATGTGATCGAAGATGTGAAGGGTCGCTGGGGCACTGAGGATCTGGAGGACAACAACTCGCTGTACAGGTAGGCAGAAGTAGTCATGGAGAAACTTGAGCCAAAATGATTGAAAAGAAGATGATCAAATTCAGTTTGTTCACAAAAAACAAGGATGTTGATTGTGTTCCCTGAAGCAAAATTATGCAGTCCATGTCCTCTCTCCTTCCCCAGATTCCCCTCCACTTCTCCTCTAAAACCAATTCCCTGTGCAGCCCCATCCTCAGCCCATGGCTCCATAAAGAAAAGACCTTCACTCAGGGACAAGGAGGGTTTCTTCAGGTTTAGGAGTATCAAGAAGCACGAGAAGGAGACACAAGTGAGCTGCATTTTGTGAATTGTATTGGTTTATGCATGATTTATCAGTCAGGTTTGGACAAAATGCCTTCTGATTGTGACAGTTTGAGTTTAAATGTTAAAATAAATAAAGAAAGAAAATGTAACACTCATTAATTTTTTGTTTGTCCCTTTCAGGAAAATGTAGATCCTGCCCTCCAAACAGGGGAGGAGAATCAGTCAGCAGGAGAGCAGCAGGTGCAGAGACGAGAGCTGACAGTTGAGGACGAACGTGACATCTGGAGAGACATCACCCTGATCCAGTATAAACACATACACTGAGCTGAAAGCCCCTTTACATTTTTGTTTCATACACCTCTACTGCGTGGCTTATTTTGTTATCATTGAATTTACAAGTATGTCACAAAGTACACATCGCCTTACCCTTTAGATAACATGTAGAAGGAGGACCAAGGAGAACAAATCTGATGCATATGACACAGGCAAATGCTGATGTCCAGAAACTAGATGCTTAGAAGCATTTTCTTGTGTAACTAATGTTTGTGTGTTATGTTTCAGCTTGCAGAGGATTCTGGGTGTTGCGTCTCTTGATGAGGTTTTAGACCATCGTTATGTAAACCCACAGAACATCATCCATAATATGACCAAAGTCAACAAGCATGGAGTGGTCACACTGGACGATAAGACGAGTAAGTTTTTTTTTTACCAGCAAAATCATTTACATTACAAGCAAGCATTAAAAAAAATCATCATACACTGCAAATGTGTCTTCTCTGCTCAGCCTCTTTAATTGGGCAAGACTTTCACTAGATACTTAAATTTTCTTTGCTATGTACAGTCCAGTAGAATATGAGCACTGACCACATGACTTAAATTATTACAAACAGCACAATATACTGTAACTGATGACCAGTCTAATCTGTCATGTATCTTTCTAGATGACCTTCCACACTGGGTTTTGTCTGCCATGAAGAGCCTGGCTAACTGTGAGTAGCAGCAAAATGCTTAGACATGTGTCCTTCGTGAACATTGTTAAGAACTGAACACCTGGGAGAAAAATACTAATATAATGTTTTTGTTTTTCCATTCCACATAATTATCCAATTCCTGCATTTTGACTTTCCAAAGCTTGACATAAATGTCTTTACACATGCCTGCGTATTCTTGGAAGTCCCATCAGTTTTCAACACTTTTACTATTTTCTGTAGATATTTCAGACTCTCTGTGAAGTCAGGAAATTTAAACTTGTACATATTGTTGTTTGTGTTGGGTTTGTGAATGTAATTTGAGTCTAAGCTTTAAGATATCCTTCACTCTCGTGATGGCTGTGGTAACGTGCTATTTATTTCCAGGGCCGAAGTACGACAGTGCACAGCCGTCTTATCCCGGCTTTGAGAGAGATGTCTTCAAAACAGTGTCTGATTACTTCTACAGTCTTCCACAGCCGTTACTCACATACGAACTGTATGAACTGTTTATCAACGTCCTGGGTATGTCAACTACTTCCTGTTACTCCTGATCAGTAAAAAAAAAAAAAAAAAAAAAAAAAAGCAGCTAAATGGATGTCCTTTTGAGAAGCCGCTTGTTGGTGTTGTGTTACAGTGAAATGATGCTCCAACATCATGACAGAAAATTTCAGGATCTTGTCGCTCAGTCACATTGACATTCTGTTTCCACAAAGTGGTGTTCTGGTTTGACCTCTAACAGTGCATTTTGACCCCTAACAGAGGTTTTGGTTGTCACTTCTGTGTGTGGAGTCCTAACAGCAATATGAAGAGCTGTACTTGCTCTCTCTTTGTTTTGTGTATGCTTGTTATGTGTTGTCTCTGACCAGCTGATTGTTTTGTATGTGCTGCAAAGGTTTAAACTAACTAAACCCTCTCCCTCCCTATTACTATCTGCTTGCGCTGACACTCTGCCTGCTCTGCTTGCCCCTCTCTGCCTGTCCTCCTGCTTCCGCTCTCAGTGTTTTGTGGGTATGTTGCAGCACCCACTACACAACAACGTGGGAAACGTAAGAAGCCCGACCTTCCCTCACTCCCTCCTCCAGCCAAGGCATCATTTCGTTCCACAGAGTGTCTCCTCCTGTCACTGCTCAGACAGGGGACATGTGATGAGACAGAGTCGCCCATGAGAGAGGTGCTTGGCGGGAAACTTCAGTCACAGCTGGCGGCACTGAAAGGAGGTGGAGCTGCTGACAGTCAGTTTGGTGGCAGCTGTATGAGCCTGAGTACAGTTGTTTCCGCAAGACCTCGGACCAGGAGTTGCTCACTGGAAACCATCCTCGATGACTCTGCCCCTCTCACTCGGCAACAGCTGTTTTTGTCCAATGACAGCCTAGCATCCTGCGTCCATAGCAACAGGAGCCAGGATGACAGTCGTGCCATCACAACACCCCACAGTCATTCAGACTTTACATCTGCACCCAAAGCAACCCCTGTTACTTGTGAAAATGCTTCAGGAGGTACAACTAGGAAGAGACTATCTGTAGTTTCCATTGCTGGGCTGTCAGTCGCACAAAGGTCGCATCCGTTGAGGCCACGCAGCGTAGGCAGCTGCCTTGACATTGTCATAGAGACCAGAGAGGAAGATGCCATAGAGACCAAGTGGCAGGGTCGAGCAACCAGCTGCCTCAACGTAAACACTCCTGCAGACCAGCATCGCTCCTCCACAGCTTCACATCCTCCCTCGTTGTCTTTTCATCCCTCCTCTTCTTCCTGTCATCCTTTCTCCTCCTTTTCCTCAACTGCTATGGCCAAAGTACAAGGGTCTCATGCTACTACAGGACCCAGTGGGCCCAGACCCGCCTCCAGTACCTCTAATCTTAGGACGCTTCCTGCCCCTGCTGTTGTCCGGCGCTGCCTCAGCTCTATGGACGTGTCCAAGCCATCTCGACCTGTTTCACTGTTCAAACCTCCTGTCTGTGTGCCCACCAGCACCTCCCAGCCCCCTCAACCCAAACCTGAGCACAGTAAGACCCGTTGCCCTCTACCTACCTGTCTGCTTGTCTGTTGATGTCTAATCAGACTAACTCCATCTAACATCTAACCACAACTAGTATGCAAGGTTCTTACTGAGTTTTAAATTAAAAATATGACTCCTGTTGAAATCAAAGGGTAAAGTTTAGATGTCAGTTGAAAAATTATTTCACTTTTTGGCGATCTGTGTTGCTTAATATTTCAAAGGTTTCCGTAAACATATTTAAGAACTGCTTCAAGGAGCACAGAGATCATTTGCAACTTGTTGCATGGTGCTTTAAAAAAGAAAATAAACCAGGTAGTCCTGATCCAATGCCATTTACTATGTATCATATCAACATTAATTAATAAAATATGGTACAGGAACATTGAAAATACATATTCCAAAAATGGTGTAGAGAATCTTTTAGTGATCTACAAAGTTGGAAAAAAACAAATGTTAGGTGGTGTAAAGTATGAAGAATATCAGATTTATCTGATCTTATCGAGAAAGGCCTCTTTCATTTAAGTCAAACCAAAGTGTATAAAATCAAAGATGACACAGGACTCCAATACAGTTTAGTATATCTGCAACACACCTCCCAGCCACCAATAGCAGCACACGTTCAGCAAGCAAAGGACACCTACCTTTGTAGGTTGAACAGTTTCTACTATGGGGAAAGTATGTATCCTCACTATTCTTCCCATAATATATTTTATGAGGTTATCTGTGACTGAAATGTCCAGGTTTAAGGGGTTATCCATGCAGGACTGTGATGGGTATTATACAGCCCTGGACCAGAGCTATGCACAGGATGCACAGGCTTTTTATTACAATACATAAAACATTGCCTTTATGAATCTCACCTGACTCATTTTGCACTTTAGCTGTAGTTTATTAATCTTATCGTTCATCTATCCATCCAATCCATTCATCCATCATCTAGTGAAAGGAATGTAGCAGTGATGGATGAATGTGGCCATGAAGAGTGGGTCTAACTGCATTTTGTTTCTTTACAGATTGCACTGTAGAACTGTATAACTGTGAGTGTGTGTGTGTGTGTATATAGGCGTTCTCCAGCCTCATTGTGAGCGTGTAGCCATCGAGGCCCTGCAGCTTTGCACCCTCCTACTCCCCCCTGCCTCCCGCAGGAAGTTGCAGCTCCTCATGAGGATGATATCACGCATCAGCCAGAATGTGGACATGCCTCGCCTCCACCCTGCCATTGGCACCCGAACACTGGTGAGAAACTAAATAGTTGTTCTCCTGTAATACTAATTTCCCACCTGGTACTCAGTTTTACAGTCACAATTACATTTAGACATACATTTAGATTTATTAACTGATCTGTCTTAGTGGCTGGTTTGACAGTTTGTCTTTATTTACCTGTATCTCTATCTGTTTTCTGTGATTCTCTGTTTTCAGATGGTTCACACCTTCTCAGGTTGTGTCCTGGGCAGCGCTGAGGAATGTGATTTGGACGAGCTGTTAGCCACCAGGCTGGTGTCATTTCTAATGGACCATCAACAAAGCATCCTCTCAGTTCCTGATTACCTGCTCAGTGCTATCAATGACCACATACAGTACCTGCGCACAGTACAGGTACACCTTTTTAAACTGTTACAGCATAATGCTTCCTGGGTGCATATGGACAGTATAAAATGTACCAATATAAAAGCCTGAGTAACTGAACAAAAGTAGTATTTGTCAAGTTTTGGCTTCATTTGTGTTGATATACAGTAAATCAGCACAAACAAAGAGATGTGTTTGTTTTTTAACTGTCCTGACTCCAGGTCCCCATCGACTGTGCTTCTAATATTGATGGCAGTGATCCAGTTTGCGCTCCAGTGCCTGTGTTCGCATTCTGTCGTCAGATTAGTGGCGCTGAATTTGAACAGCAAAAGCTGGAATCTTCCCAGGAGGCCATGGAGGAGTTACTGGAGATCCTGCTGACAAACCAAAACATGACTGAAAAGGACAGACGCAAGAAACTGAAGCAGGTAACAAAACACTCCGCTAATGCTCAGTCAAAAATTGTGTTAGTATTTTCACATAGTACTCAATTTAACTTTTCTACACCAAAGGAATAAACTTGTCATAGTCTTATTTAAATTTCTTGTTACTTATCGACCAAGATATATGCTCATACCGATTAGCTTCTTTTCCACAGGGTGTTGATGCCAGATGGGTATCTGTCTTTTGTTGATTTGATAACCAGAATAAGTTCATATTTGTCCCAGGTACCAGTTTGTCTTCAGCCTGTATTTTGCAGTTTTACACCATTGCTGTGTTTTTAGCTATTAAATCCTTCAGATAATACTAAATTTAGATTAACTGAATCATGGATCTTAATGTCTCTGTTTCCTTCAGTTTCAGAAGCAGTACCCAGACATCTACAGTCGTCGGTTCCCCCCCTCAGACAAGGAGAGCAGAGCTGACAACAAACCAAAGATTAAACCTCCCCTCCTCAACATCAAGAAGACCAAAGTTTTCAGCATCAGGAACTAAACCAACCAAGTGTGATCAGTGTAGAAGCCACAGTCATTACGTCATTTTCTGCACTATAACTGCACTGACGCTGCGCTCCTGAGAGAAGATTAGAAAAACTCTCTTCTCTTTGCAGCCATTAACTTAATGTTGTTACATTGGAAACACGTTTTTCCTATACTGTGTCATTTATGTGGTTATATGAGAGTTAATGCAGGCTTCTACAATGGTTTGTGTGTGTATTCATGTTGTGTATATGTTTGTGATGTGTGTGACACCTGGGCAAGATGAAGGCAGGTGGACAGACCGTAGTTCATCCTTAGAACAGTTCATACTGATTATTGTGTTCAAGTATAACATATAACATATGAAGCAGGGTTTTTGTAAAAAAATGTTTTGTTTGTTTAGTAAGATTTGTGTTCATTTGGATCCGTTTACCCATTTCATTCTTATCCACCTTCCTTCTCTGCTGCTAGCTAAGCTAATATTGTGTGTGTGTGTGGGTGGGTGTTGGTGGGTGTGGCTTCAGAGTGCATTTTGGGAGAAAAATATGCAATTCTGGGATCACTGGTCCATATGGGAATAACAAGATTATAGATTAATTTATATGAATGATGGCATTGGGAGCTTTGCTAGAAATGCTGTTGCTTGAGGTGTTCTTCTCATGTTGACTCTTTTTATAGACTTAACTAAAGGTTTTATATCATAGATTCTCATGTTTTTTTTTTTTTATGTTTGTTTAGTGTTGAGCCTTTTATGTTTCATCATTCTTGTCTTTTGCCTCTTTGGCTTTCTTTTCTTTTGGCCACTATTGCTTTCATTTGTGTGGTGTGTGTGGTTTTTAAAGGAGCATTTTAACAGTGTTTTCTAAGGTTTTCCGCAGGAGAGACATTTTGATTTTCATAGTCTCAGATTTTTTAATATACAACTTAGTTGTTCTAAATCTGATTTGGGAGATCCTTTCACCTTTTTTTTCTTGTGTTTGTGTGTCTCATCAATCCACCCCTGCTTAGTTTATTGGATAGAGAAATGTTTTGCACTGGGTTTAGGCACTGTGAATGGCCACCAAGCTAATGTCAATCATCAGAATGGTTAATTTATGCATATTTAAAGCATACTGGACTCCCTAAAGAAGGTTTCAGAGGTTTCCAGATGTCTGATGTTTTGGGGAATGTTGCTACAGCTTATACTTAAAATCTCATCATGTTCTCTCAGCATCTGCCGCATCAGCATTGCTGTGGCTACAGGCTGTATGATGTCTTGTGGCATTTCATTGATGGGTATTAAGCTGAAGTGCAATATAGAACCCAAGTGTCTGAGGAATTGGAACAAATGTAACTTGACTCAAAATGTCAAACTTTCTGTTTTCATTTGTCTTAGGCTATATGAAGTATTAGTTCTACCTTGGTACATGTTTGTCTATACCTCAGATCAAGTGGTGTGTGTGTGTGACCATATATGCACTCATCAGCAGTGTTTTTTGGCAAAGACTTTTACAGGGGAATGTATATTATACTCCTCTTCTACATTGTTTACTATGCAAATTTCTGGGAAATAAACCTGTTCAGTTGTTCTATTTATATGGCTTTGTTCTGTTTGTGATTAGAATCGTGAAATGAAAGTCTACAGTCGTGCGTGTGTGTGTGTGTGCCCATATATATTTTGATTACAGGCATTTCTTCATTTCCGTAGCTTCTAGTGTAGCTCCAAATCCTGGTTAAGGGGGCATCAAAGTTTAGAAAGTTCATTGTGAGGGTGACATGTATATCAACTAAAAACAACATGATAGCAAATACACGACATAACACTGTATTACTAAGTACAATGGTATATCCTGAGGTCAAACTTTACAGTTGGGGTTGTTCATAGGACCTCAGACTTTTTGTTTTTACTTATTTACAGGTAATACCCAGCATCAGTTGTCTTTAACACTGAGACACACTAGATGACAGATTATTGCTCTTTTTAACACTTGAATGAAAGCATTCATTTTAAGTTCACCCTTTCATCCTTCTATTTAGCATTCAGTCTTATTTATCAAAATGACAGAGGACAAAAAGATAGACCCTGTTTATCATTCACTGCCCCTCCTCCCTCTGCCACTCTCTCTCCCTCCAGACTTAGCCAATTAAAATAGTTTCTGACTGTTTTCTTGAAGCTGTCTGGAACTCATTAAATAGGAGTCTTTCTACACGCATATCCACATTCAAACAATACCAACATGCTGCTTTTAAAAGCCAACTTTATTAGTTTGACCCACGTCATTGGTAGGTGTTTGTTTGTGTTCCTAGGCTGACAGACAACTTGTTTTGGGGCCTGGAGAACACTCTGCCTGAGCCCGAGGCTGAGGGCCAGATGGCTGAAAGGAGAGGAGACAAAGCTGGCTTGTTCAGCTCAGGTTAAGACCAGAGGAGGAGGAGGAAGGGTAGACGAGGTTCAGAAAAGAGAGAGCAGGGAAGCAAAAGGCATGAAAGGAGTGAACAGAGGAGAAGAGAGAATGAGGAAGGATGGAAAAGGGGAGGAGAAATTAAGAGAAGGGGGTGGATGGGAGAATAAAGAGAGAACGGAGGAGGGGGCCCAGTTTCCATCTCTCACCACAGGAAATCTGAGTGGTTTAAATTCAAGCTGGAGTCTCTGCAAACAACTTGTGAGTACAGAGAGTGTGAAGAGCATACAGCAGCATGGCCAGCCGGTGAGTAAAACTTTCCTCTCTTGGTTCAGCGAGTTTTGGGAACAAAACTTATTTTTCAAAGGACCTTTCCAGATTCAGATTTGTTGGTTTCCAGGAATGAAATAAGGGGAAGCAGTTTGCTGACGCCATTAAGTGACGTTGTTTTGCTGATGCAAAGTTTTACGCTATAATTTTGACTTGTAATTTTGATTTTAGAAAAAGTGAACAAAACAGTTTCAAAAACAGTGATGTAGCTTCAGTGGGAAATTCAGTAAAAGTTGGAAAAGATGGTACCAGGCCATGGCGGAATAACTGAGGAGGAGTTTCAGCTGTGCTCTCCTCAGATCTTAGTTTTGTATTTTGAACTGAAGACAATGCAAACAAGCTGTGGTGTTTTCACTGGTCTTTAGTTTTTCAAGACCAGTGTCAAAAGTCTCTGACTAGGTGCAAAACTCCCATTGACTTCTAATGATCATTCAGAGTATTTAGCATTTAACACCATTTTATCAACTGCCCTAATAGTCCCATTGTAGGTAGGTAGGTAGGTAGGTAGGTAGGTAGATAACAGCTACTAAATGCACATCGTCGTGAGATTGTTTTGTTAACTGCTGTTTTCGGGGTTAAGAATGAACTTTCAATCTCAGCTGAGTAATTATCTGCATCACCTGCATTGATTGGTCCCTGTACATATGTAATTCACATACACTGTATGATTGTCTTTGGCTCAGTGAAGAACAAACCACAGTTTCATATTTTTTTAAAAGGTTTTCTTACAGTTCAAAAGAAACCAAGTCTTTAAAACCAGTTCTCTGACTCATTGATGTTGCACAATTGTTCTTTTAATTCAGATTTTTATTTTCCACTCCAGTGTGGAGCATCCTGCTGCAGGCTATAGGAAGATCTTTGAGACAGTAGAGGAACTGAATGAACCCATACCTGCAAAGATCACTGGTAGGAAAGACTGACCTGGAGCCTTCACAGAGGCACAGACACACAGCAGTACTTACAAATAATAATTTAACTTGGCACCAAAAAGTGAAACTCTCCATGTTCTTGTCCTCCTCTCAGTGCCAGAGAACAGTTTTTCCATCTATTTCCTGTTGTGTTTGAACATACCTGTATGTGCCACCCTGTGTGTGAGTAGGTGTTATACCATCATGGCTGGGTGGCAGTCTGCTCAGGATGGGTCCTGGTCTTTTTGAGGTGGGGGATGAACCTTTCCACCACCTGTTTGACGGACAGGCTCTGATGCACAAGTTTGACCTGAAGAACGGGCAGGTGACTTACTACAGGAAGTAAGAAGACCACTCATTACCATGCAAAATAAGAGCACATTTTTAAATAAAACACATCTCAATACACGCTTGGTTCATTGGCATTGTCCTGAGGTGATTTCTTCTTTGTTCTGTGAAGTACTTTCCTTGTCTTTGGATCTGGATCTAGGTGTGGTTCCAGGAATTTTTTAAGGGATTTATGTTCCATGCAGGGCATTTGTGAACATTATCATTATTTTCTCTGACACAAATGATCTCTCTCATGTATTCCATTGTTTATCGCTTTAATCATTTTGATGCAGATTCAAATCCAGAACAACATCTGATTTGTGTTAGTGCAGAGAGGTATGCAGTTCTGTGCAGCTGAGGAAAAGAGCTAATGGTAAATGCATCCAAACTGGAATGCTGGTAGAGAAGTGAAAAAAAAAAACAATCATCAGACACACAAACATTCTTTGTCGAAAACCTACCGGAAGCAGAGTCAGTGTTGAGTTTCACAGATTGCACAGAACAATCTTTAAAATAAAATGACTGGATAGAAAAGATTCTTCATGTGACTTTATGCTTCTCTGGCTCATGATGTGTGTGATCTTTGTGCTTAGGTTCATCAGGACCGATGCCTATGTTCGTGCCATGACTGAAAACAGAGTGGTCATCACTGAGTTTGGCACAGTAGGCTACCCAGACCCCTGCAAAAACATCTTTTCCAGGTAACCCTTCCTAAAACCACTAACTGTTGTTTTCACATTTTAGTTTTTGTATAAATTATACAAACAAGATACAATATGTTAATTACTGAGCTGCAGAGGTGCTGGCAGACAGATAAAACTTTGGATAGAGCCAGGCTAGCTGTTTCCCCCTGTTTTCAGTCTTTATGCTAAGCTAAGTTCATCATCTCCTGGCTCTGCCTTCATATTTAAGAGGCAGGTACAAGAGTGGTATCAATCTTCACCTCTAACCCTCCAGCAGTGATGGAAGAAGTACTCAGATGTTTCACCTGATACACAATATGTATGTGCCTTGTGTTTAGAGTGCACAGGGAAACACTTTTAGTCTTATTTAGTCTGGGGTAATGGTGCACTTCAGCCTCTTGTGGCTGAAATGAGAATTACAAAAACAAACATTATACAACAATCTTGATTTTAAAAAAATCACCCTAGCAAAACTTTTTTCCCCCACAGGTTTTGCAAATTAAAATAAGGAGCTTTAGAAAGGTAATCCTGGCAAAACCTATTTTTCACCTATTCTTAAGTCATACACACAGGAGAGAGATCTATTTAGATCAGACTTGGATCACCAGAGTATTTTTTCTCACAGCCCTCTCATGGCTTCTGCGTTCAACAGAATCTATGAACTGTATAAATTCTTTGCTCTTAAGAAATAATTTTCAGGATATGAACTAACCATCCATTTTCCTTCTACCGTTGTCTGTTTAGATTCTTTACTTACTTCAGAGGCATTGAAGTGACTGATAACTGCGTAGTGAACGTGTATCCAATCGGTGAGGACTTTTACGCTGTCACAGAAACCAATTACATCACCAAGGTTGATCCTGATTCGCTGGAGACATTAAAAAAGGTGAGAGCTGACTGGTTTACTAATTTTTCCAAACACAGTCAAGTTTCTTGATTTCATTTTTATGTTTAATTACCTTTTTGATTGTAATTGCTTTTTCCTTTCTTAGTGTTTTTGTTGAGGTCTTTTTGAATGGGTGGATCTTCACCAGTCTGTTTCCTTAGTTCCATTCATTCTCTGTCTGTGTATTCACATCAGGTGGACCTGTGTAAGTACCTCTCAGTGAACGGGGTGACCGCCCACCCCCACACTGACACAGATGGTACAGTCTATAACATTGGTAACTGTTTTGGCAAGAACATGAGTCTGGCTTATAACATCGTCAAGATCCCACCTGCTCAGAAAGGTGAGTTTGGTCACACCGTCAGAGTGATATTTCATTGGTTTTCTTTTCTTTTTTTTCATTATGAACTGACCTGTAGTCTAAAAACGTATAAACATGTATTTTCCATGTGCACACACACCACAGTTTTTTGTATTCAAAGGCTTATCTTAAGTTAATGCTGATATTTGTCAATTATTGTGATTTATAATCATCTGTCTTAAATGCAAAGTGTCAGCTGGGAAGGATGGATTGATGGATAGATGGATAACTGATAGATGGTAAAAAAAAAAGAAGTAGTAAAAGGGATTAAGGTAAAAAGAGGAGAAAAGAGAAATAAAGAGACCAGAAAAGTTAAACAAAGAGGAAAAGCAGAGTGAAGTACAGAAAGAGGTGAAGCGAAGAGGGAGAGAAAGAAAGGAAAATGATTAGATGGAAAGAATGGATTGAAAAGCTCCAGAACAGATACTAAGTGGACCCTGCATGAGATTTTGTCAATCATGCCAAGGTTTGTGATTTTTATTTCATGAGCGGGTATGACTTGTTGAGAGGAGAGAAAACCAGGTGATACAAACTGTGTGTTAATGTTGTTTCCTCCAGCCCCACACTGACTCTGTGTGTCTCTATGTGTCTCCAGACAAATCAGATCCCATAGAGAAGTCAGAGGTTGTGGTTCAGCTGCCCAGCAGTGAGAGGTTAAAACCCTCCTACATGCACAGGTACTGAGTTATCTCATCAATGCACCAAACCAAACTCTTTCTCTCTGTGATGCTTTACATTCAAATAAACTGAGTGGTTATCCCTTGTTAATTTTTATGTATCTGTCTCTATGTCTGCTTCTCTGTCTGTAGTTTCGGTATGACAGACAACTATTTTGTGTTTGTGGAGCAGCCAGTGAAGATCAACCTGCTCAAGTTCCTGTCGGCTTGGAGCATCAGAGGAGCCACGTACATGGACTGCTTTGAGTCCAATGACAGCATGGGGGTAAGGAAGGGCGGGGCCAGAGGGGTGGTCAGCAGTGTTACAGATCCCTGCCATGAAATCTGAGACACAAAATGATCACAAACACAAGTCACATGACTACAAGTCACACAACTGTTTTGTGTTTCTGTGTCTATTTCTGTGTCCTGCTGCCCATTGTCTTACAATCTGTCCATGGCAAGTTCAGTTGGCAGTTTATTATTGCCAAAAACCAGGGCTTTAAATACAAGTATCTGAACCCTCACCTGCAGTAGGAAGGGATCATTTCTGTTTATATACAGTATACATGTGCATATGTTTGTAGACATGGTTCCACTTGACCACTAGAGACCCAGCAGGCTATTTGAGCAGCCACAAGTTCAGAACATCAGCTTTCAACCTCTTCCACCACATTAACGCCTACGAAGACGAGGGATTCATCGTCGTCGACCTCTGCACGTGGAAAGGGTGAGTATGACCCTGCGTGTGTGTGTGTGTGTCTGTGTGAGTGTTTTATGTCTGATGACCCTAACGTCTCTGTCACTCCCTCTCTCTGCAGTCATGACTTTGTGTATAACTACCTGTACCTGGCCAACCTGAAGGAGGAGTGGGAGGAGGTGAAGAAAGCAGCGATGAGAGCTCCTCAGCCTGAGGTCAGACGATACGTACTGCCACTGGATATACACAGGGTGAGTACACACACACACATCAGGTTTTTGTGGTTGTTTTGAGTTCCTTTGGGATAGTTTTGCTTGTCTTTGTTGTCTTTTAACTGACTTATTAACCTTCTCTTCATACAGAGGCTCTTGCCCCTGGACCTGTGCAGTAATCCATACATGGGTCCAAGACATGTTAATTGATTTATTATATTAGTGGGGCTTATGCAGTATATACTATATACAGCTGGGAAGTACTGACAAAAATGTGATATGTCATTGTTGAAACGGCTGAATTGCTACTAACATCACAGTATTCAACAAAAACCAACTGCTGGTGGCAGAATAATATGATACTAAAAGAGTGAGGCTAAAGCTACATGTCCCAAGCAAAAAAAGATAAACATCTTCACAAATGAGTCCCATCTGTGACCACAGGACTCTGTGTGACTCGGGTCACATTGCATTCCCTATCCAAACCCTAGGGGAAAATTATTGAGTAAGAACCAGCTGGTTGTTTGGTTGGTTTGAAAGCCACAAACATCTCTTTGGTTAGCTTTGAAGACTTTGAATACTTTTCAAATAAACCACACTTTTCTTCCACTCCTGTATAATGTACAGAGGTGTGTATTGATGTTTTTGTGTGTGTGTTCAGGAGGAGCAGGGAAAGAACCTGGTATCTCTGCCCTACACCACAGCTACTGCTGTTCTCCACAGTGATGGCACCATCTGGCTTGAACCTGAAGTCCTCTTTTCTGGACCAAGACAGGGTGAGACACATACTGTATATCACCGCTATATGATTCTTTATGCTCTTGTATGACTGTCTTTCTCCTTTTTTCACTGTGTTGATGTCTCTCTGTCTCTCTCAGCCTTTGAGTTTCCACAGATTAACTACTCTCTGTGTCGTGGGAAGAAGTATTCCTTCGCCTACGGCCTGGGACTCAACCACTTCATCCCTGACAGGGTAGGGGCGCTTTTATCAGTCACAGAAGAAGACAAAGACAATGTCAGGGCCTGAAAAGTTAACTGGCTGCCCAGCACATATTTGACAGTGTTAATGATGTTGTTTATCACAGCTGTTGGTTGTTTATTGTTGAACTGCTGTAGATAGTGAAGTTGAACGTGCAGACCAAAGAGACCTGGGTGTGGCAGGAGGAAGAGTGTTACCCATCAGAGCCGCTGTTTGTACCAACACCTGGAGCCACAGAGGAGGACGATGGTAGGACGTACACGCACACACTCACATGTTAGCAAATAAATGATTAACAAAATTTCACACTGCTCAGAATTACAGGGGCTCTCAGGTGACACCTGCATTTACACATAATCTTGAGATCATGTTTTAAAGAAAGGCCTTGAGTAAAAAAAAAAGAAAAGAAATTATTTTGGTTTGCCTTGTTCTTATATGGCACATATTTCTATATTCACCCCCTCTGTCTCTGTGTTGCAGGTGTTCTGCTGAGTATCGTGGTGAAGCCTGGTGCAGAGAGACCAGGTTTCCTGCTGGTGCTGGACGCCATGAAACTGACTGAGCTGGCCAGGGCAGAGGTCAACACCATCATCCCTGTGACCTTCCATGGCATGTACAAACCATGACCCAGACTCTGAACCTCAACTGACCAAGACACGTCAGTCCTGCTCACTCTGCATGACAGCTCAGTAGATTTTTCAATTAGAAATGGAGTCCAAAGAGTAGTTTTTTTCTGCCAAAGCTGCTGCTAGAGTAGAATAACTACAATGGCTATGATTCATATCTGAACATCACAGTAAAACATTAGTAAGTGGTGTGTAAATAATTTACAAATGACTATTGTTCTTAATTTTTTGGACATAATTGGAACATATATACAGAGGAACAACATATAACATGTTATTTCCATATTTCCTTGGGCTCAAGCCTGCTGCTGATTGTAATATAAAACCTCACTGCAGTGAAAATGTTTAAAGTCTTAATTCACAATGTCATCTGTTATATTTGTCATCAATTTAAAGCAAGAGCTACAACTGAAAACAAACACACTAGTTTTGCAATTTAAAAATGTATTTACATTTGTTGAGCTTCATTTATACAAATAAAAAAACATTAGTGATTATTTTACATTTGTAATTACAGAGCTTTCTTACAATGTAGTATTTTTGACAAAAATTGCAACAGCAAAATCTGAGCTACGTGTTAAAGCTCCTATAAGGTGCTTTTGGACAGATTTTATTTTTTGTCGCATTATAATCTGTTTAAAAAAACAACAACAAAGAAAAAACAAAAACAAGATCTCTCCTGATTTGAGTTAAGGCTAAAACAGACCAGTGGGCTGCTGTATGTAGACTTTGATCTACAGCATAATCAAACAGCACCTTGTCAAGGTGTAGTGTACCTTGATGTATGAATGAAGGCCAAGACCTGATGAGGCACTTTTACCAGATTAAGCAAGACATCTTTGCTCAAGCCCACAAAACTGTAAGAACTGCAACACCTACATGTACAGTGCCCAGGGTTATCCTTCTAGTAATCATTTTTGAACATGCATCAATAGTCAGTAAAAAGTCAGTAGATACTGTAAATAAACTTTCATCTTTCAGTTGAATTGTTTTGACTGTTCTGTGATTCTAAGTCTTGATATCAAAGTTCCTGATGTTGTTAAAAACTAGAGCAGAATGGTGACTTTTGTGGAAAAAACAGTGTGCATGGAGGTAGGCATTGGTTTCTGGAGATAAAAACATGCACTGTCAGGACTATGGTGGACATTAGAAGATTGGCAATGAGGTAATCTCTGTGTGCAAACACAAATTGGTATTCAGAATGTCCAACCACTGGACTAAATGTGTGTTATTTAAGTTGTGAAGATACACTTTTATAACAATAATGCTCATCATCACCTGCAGTCTCCAGTCATACTGAATATGGGTGACAGTTCGGTGGGAATCCTCTCAGTACACAATGGTAAAGGTGAGCAATGGGTAACAGCAGCCAGACTGAATGAAAAACACTAGTTAAATCTAAGTGATGGACAGATGTTTGTAGTGTCCACAGAAGGAGAAATGCCTCTACATACGTAGAAGTGTTGATTGCAGTTTTTCTGTGGAAAGCTGATACTGCTGCTGTTTGATAATGTCCAGACAGTCTCTGAGAACCTACAGACAGAAACAACATATGAGGAAAAGAAAAGGTTAAGTTAAAATCATACTGACGACTGTTGTGTTTTCATGTAGTGAAAGCTCTCAAATGCGTCCAGGCCATTCAAACAAAATGGTATTATTTTACCTTCCTGGTGTCCTGAGGCAAAATAACTCCATCATCCCAAAGCCTGCCAGAGGAGAAGAACGCCGAGCTCTCCTCTCTTAATCTTCTGTTAAAGTTGTCCTCCTGCTTCTTCTTCTCCTCTTCCTCCTGCTCACTGTCAGGGGAAAGCAGAGAGCGGGCGTGACCCGGAGCCGTCAGTGACACTTTGGCGTTGGGCCACAGAAACAGGAAATTGGGGTCAAAGGCCCGTCCACACTAGAGAGGGAAACAAGATGCTAATTAATATTCAATTAGTATATTTTATCATTATAACAATAATTATATTGTTGGATAATATCGCCTTTTAAGTCTAGCAAGGTAAAAGACCAAAGTTTTTATTGAGAGATTATCACATAACTACAGCAGTGTTTACTAAAACTCACCATGGCATAACTGTCAGCACCGTAGCAACCACCAATCACCATGGTGATTTTGGGGACGGAGGCGCATGCTACAGCTGACAGCATCGAACCCTGAGCCTTCAGACGGTTACTATTCATCTCTGCCTGCAGGAGAGAGACACACAGACAGAATACATGGTATAGATGAAACAAAAACTGTCATTTTAAAAGTCACTGTGACCAAGATTATCTTTTAGTATCCTGCTTTTCAGGGAAATCCACATGTGATGTTGTGCATACACCAAGCTGTGTTTTAGTTGTATCATGTATTTTGAAATGTAAACAAATTACAGTGACTGTTTTACTAGACAGCTTTGATGTGTTTTACTGGCAGTGAATACCTGTGTTATGGAGAGTGTTAGAGCTGCTGTGGGTGCTGTGTTCTGGAGGAAGAGGAGTGGGATGTCTCTCTGGTCACATAACTGGACAAAATGGCTTCCTTTCAGGGAGGCCTGGTATGACAGCTCTCCATTGTTGGCTACTATTCCCACCAGGTGGCTAATGCAGTACATACACACAGAAAAAACACAATATATACATCAGGACTGAGCACGTACCTATACTTAGTATTACGACTTCTCTACACACTTCCAGAAACTTAAATTAGAAACAACAGAGACACATATAACAACACAATTAAAAATACATCCAATAATGTATCAGTTTAGTCAAGTGCATGAGTTTGTTCCTGCGAATTACAAGTCTTATGCTGGTCACTGGTAGATAGACAGTGAATGAGATTTGTTTTGGTCCTCTGTTGGCGTCTGCTGATCTGATTATGATGTTACAGAATGCAGCTCCTAATCTCAAGAGGGTGAGGGGTCACTGGGTGCAAAGGAGTAAACAATAGCCCCTTTTAAACAGAGACCCCGCTATAATGCCGTTAAGAGGACCCCTCATTATGCTGGCTTTGCTTGTTTACACTGAACCAAACAAAGTCAGCATAATAATGCTGCCCTGAGTATGTGATTGTAGATAGGACGCTGGCATTTCAGAATCATAGGTATGATGTGTAACACAACAATGTCTGTGTCTGTCCTTTTTTTGGCTACTAACAGCAGAATAACAGTGCTCCTTGGTTGGCTGAAAAGTTTCAGTTTAAGTTTTTAAGTTACCCATGTATCTTTGCAAAACCAGTGACAAGTGTGGTTCCATAACGAGCTTTGAACTCCTGGAAGCGGCTCCCGTCTGTCAGCCGACTGATGACCTAGACAGACAGATGGAAACAACCAACTGCATGTTATTAATTCAGCAAGACAGTAGGGCAGCAGCCATGATGTGAAACCAATGTTTCTACAAACCAGCCACGTATGAATGGTCATTAATTCCCAAGAACTTTGGAGTGATAGTCTAAAAATGATTAATATCTGGTGTTTTTGCACTGCACCTCCTAGAGGACAAATGTCATTAAACCACAGTGTCCAAAATTATGTTATTGTTTTTGTCTTTAATTTTGTAAATGATCAAGTTTGACCCTTTGTACAGGACACTTCTCTCCTTGCCTGTTTAGCCAGAAGGGCTGCATTCACTACTCATGCTAGCTACTCAGTTTACAGAGCTAGTTTTCTGTATTTGCGTTTGTGCATTTTGTACCATTTTCACATCCAGACTGTAGTGATAACTCTGTGGAGCGAGACCCAGAAGCTCCTCTGAACTGTACAGTGGCTCCTCCTCAGCTCTCCTCTTCTTCATCTTCTCCTCATCCTCCTCCTCTTCCTCAGGCAGTTGGAAGTTGAGGGTGGAAATTATGTTTCTGGTGTAATCGTACGCCTCCTTTTCCTCCCAGGCAAAATGATCCACGCAGCCACTCACCCTGAAACCATCAGATAAGTCGACCTCATGATGTAACTCAACTTATTTGGTTATTTTTTATGTAACTGTACAAGTGATTAATTTCATTTTAGCAAACATAGATATATCCTGTATAAAGACTGATCTGCCTCCCAGGGGAGTTTGATTTATGGACCTACTCAGCATGAAGCCTGGCTCCTCCCAGGTCCTCTGGTGTCACTTCCTCTCCTGTGGCAGCCTTGACAAGTGGTGGTCCTCCCAGAAATATCGTCCCTATCCGGTGCACCATCACTGCCTCTTCTGCCATAGTGGGGATGTAAGCTCCACCCGCCGTGCACGACCCGCACACCACTGACACCTTTAAGAGCATCAATTGTTTTTATATAGACATAAACTCTGCTTATTAGGACAACTGTGCATGTATTGTATATGTGCTGAATCCATATTGTTAGTTCATTTTAACTTTAATCTATGATTTAAATGGCCACAGGAACAGTACTGCAGTGTGTCAAATGTGACATATAATGTTTGATTTTTATAACAAATGAATTCATTCACAGGGTATTTTACATCCATCCTATACTGTTATACCATGCCTGAGCTTCTTTTACTATTCTTTACCTGTGGGATCTTCATGGCAGACATGATGGCTTCATTATAGAACGTCCTTCCTCCCTGGTTCTTATCCGGAAAGATCTCAGACTGGAATGTTTATACAGAAACAGGGAATTATGACGTAAAGCAGGAGTCTGTGAGATTCAACTAACATTCATCTCATGAAAAGAGACTCTCTCTGACTCTAAACATTTATTTAAACCTGAGGTGTGTGTATATTTAACCTGCAGTGGTAGGAAAGCTCCTCCAGAGTCGACCAGGTAAACACAAGGCAGGCGGTTTTGAATCGCCACCTCTTGCGCTCTTAGTTGCTTCTTTACTGTGATTGGATACGCTGTGCCGCCTTTCACTGTTGCATCGTTGGCAATGAACACACACCACAGACCATTGATCCTGCCAATACCTGCAAAGGACCAAAAGCTATGTGTGTTACATTTACTGTAGATTGTCATAAGTTGGGAAATAAATTGCTAACTGTCTGAAATTAAAAAAAAAGAATGTGAAGTGAATAAATTGGAGGCAATTAGCTGGAGTCAGATTATACTTTCTGTAGTTAGTACCAAAGATACAGGATTACAATTAGTGGTTTCTGACCTGTCAGGCAGCCGGCTGAAGGGATGTCCCCGTACGGCAGACCCAGACCTGCAAATGGTGACAGCTCCAGAAAGTCCTCATCATCCAGCAGGAGGCGCAGACGATCCCTGACCAGCAACTTCCTGTTTCTCTGTGTGTGTCTGGCGATGGCATTCTCCCCTCCCCCTTTCCTCACCTTCTCTCTCAACTCTATGAACCTTAAAGAGAGAGACAGACATAATAAATGACATGAATTTACAAAATAAATAATGTAGTGGAGTGAAGTCAGCTGACAGAACTTACTTCTTATGACAGGAATTGCTGTTTCTGAGGTTAGCCTCATACACGTGTTGGTGGATGGGCTGGAGGGGCTGCTCCAGCACTGGAAACGCACTGTGCAGAGATCTCCTCTTCCTGGCTGCAGAGCTCACACAGCGGACTGAACACTTCCGATGCTGCTCAGCTAAACTGTTACACAAAATCTTGTTTGTTATTTGTGTATCACATACTTGTTTTTATCCCATACAGAAAGCCACCACATGTAATCTACTCTATGTTAACCATTTAGTTTATATTCCCGGAGTCCAGGTGATGTAGTCACCTGTGATGTCTCTCCTCTACTGTGCTTCTCAACATCCATGATGGTGACTGGGTGTAAGGAGGCACAAAGGCAGAACACACTCTTCCTCCACTGCACACACTCCTGACAGAAAGACAGGTATGAACACACAAGAACAGGTGGGTATTCAATCATTACTCTGCTTCAGGAGCTCTAGGACAGTCTCTGCACATAATACACATTTTCACATTCACACATAGACACAGATCACATTACAGTTGTTGATTTGATGGTGAGGATAGTCAACACTTACATCTGAGACTTACATTTCGCTTATAATTCACTACGTGCCTCATAGTTATTAGTTACCACTAACAGTTACTAGTCACAATTTAGTTACTGCTTACTATACAAATAAGGCTTCTTATACATATATAAATAACTTATAATCACCTTATAAAATATGATGCTCTGTTACAGATTAAACTACCAACAAATAATTAAACTACATATTCTCCACATTGCCGACCGCCTTTAGAGACCCCTGGTGGTGGGGTCATTTTGGACACTGCTGCAGCTACATGCATTTGCATCTCTGCGATACCTGTCAGTACTCTGAAGTTCACCTAGAGATAGTAATATCTATGTAACCTTTGAACCTACTTTCACCCACACTCTCACCTAAACTGGAACTTTATATTATGACTGCATCCCTTTCTACTATGAGTTTGAACCGAGCTTAGCTGGAAACACTGATATCCATAAATAAATATATGCAGGATAGGTTAGTTACTACATGAGGAGACATATTTTGTACATATTTCGTCTATTCTAACACACGGATCTAAACAAATGTATGCGTACTATACAGTGACATGTTTCTGTAGTAACATATGGACAATGGTTGAAGTTAGATGTATCATTAGCTTACTGTTTACAATGAGAAATGTGTGCCAAAGGTCAAGAGATAAGTTAGATAGCTGTGTGTATCAATGAATGGGAAAGATGTAACGCCTCTTACCTTGTCATGCAGCGATACATGTCTGTTAGTATCTGCCAAAATACGGCTAATTACACGACTTTAGTAGCTAAAAATGACCAGAAAAGAACTATTCCCTTTCTTTTAGTCACCCCAGAAGAAGAAATCATTCTTCTTTATGTTTTTATGGCAGCTTAGACAGCTGTTGAACGCTTTACCGCCACCTACAGGCGTGGAAGATAAAAAAAAAAAGAAAAAATCTCAAAATTTGAGATACTTGTATGTTACTTGAGTATTTCCACTCTTTATACAATACTCCATTACAGTTCAGAGGGAAATGTAGTGCTTTTTATTAGATTACAGGTTAGTAACAGGTTGGTTGCAGGTTAAACTACCCAGAAGAGTAGATCAAATATTCTGACGCCAGGTGAATCATTTAGGTCATTTTTCAAGCAAAATATTAAACATTTCAGAGTTCCAGCTTCTCAAAATATGAGTATTTGCTGATTCTCCTTGTCTTTATTTACAATGAACTAAACATATTTGGGGTTCTGACTACTGGTTTGACAAAAGTAACATTTTGGAATTGTCATTTTAAGTTCTGGAGGATTGTAATCAGTAGGTGCAACCATATATAAAATAGTTAATAACTGCAGTTCCACATAAATCAACTACAACAGTGGAATTATTTTTAATTTGCTAATTATATTTACAGATTTGTATCCATCTGTCCATTTTAGTGACCACAGCTGTAATGGCACATCTTGACCGCTAGAGGGAGCTACTTATTCACCAATTCGTTAATTGGGCTTCTGTTCAAAGGTCGTTTATGGTCCCACTATGGTCTTATAATACATCCATGGGTCTCACCACCAACTTACATCATTTATAACCTAAAAATCAAACTTACCTTTAACTGTTGGGCTTTTAGCATGTGTCTATTTGATTTACATAAACCTTAGATGTTTTAAAGGATTAGATTTACATTAATTATTAAGGAAGTATTTGGAAAGCAAATTGGCTATCATAAAGTGCAAATATCTAATAATAGCCTATAAAACTGATTAAAACAACAAAACAAAAATTAGTAATATATATATATATATGTGTGTGTGTGTGTATATATATATATATATATATATGTATATATATATATATAACAATACATAAATCACTCTCTTATAATGAATACATTAACAATTTCTTTAATGGCCTCTAGATCAACAATATGTTTCTACTTCTCTAATTTGTGCTGGGATGGAATAAAAAAAAAACAAAAACAAATAATACTGAAATTATAAATAAATAGGCCTGATGAATAAAGTTACAATGTAGGCTACAATTAATTGTTTCAGATGTTTTGTTGTTTAAACTGACATTTTTTATTATCATTTTTTAAAGAAGCACAATTTCAACTCTATTTAATCCATGTCTTTATGGATGTCTCAGGTCTAAAACCACTTGGTTGGTCACTAAGAAAAACTGTACTTTTAGGGCCTCTGTGGTCCAGGGCCCCTGGTTTGGGCGGCCCTGCTGACTCGGGAGAGGGAGGAGGAGGAGTGTGTGTTTGTCGGCAGACAGTCAGTCAGAAGGACCGGAGTCCCAGCGGCAGTTTGGGAGACTCTGAGCAGGGAAAACTGTATCCAATACGGGAGAACTCAAACGGGGGAATCCGACATGAGTTGGGGAACGGAGCTCTGGGTATGTTCAAACTCCTTAAATTGTGTTTTTGTACAGCTGTTTGGTTTGTTTGCTTGGTTTTCTCGGCACGGACAACACGCCGACTTTTGGGAAACCGAGTGGAAGAAAGGTGCCGTGTTACCTTTTAGCGGCTAACGTTAACGCTAGCCGGCTGGCTGGCTGCGCTGTTAGCCGGCGAGGCTAAAGGCTAAAGCTAATCCGCGGTGCACCTTAACGGCTGTGACAGCGTCGGAACAATAGATAAGCAAGTCTGCAGACACACGGCCGGGGCACGACAGCGGGGGCTGCCGGGTGTGGGTGGAGGGTCACACCGCCTCCTCCGCCCGGTTACATGCCAACTTTAATAATATATTTGCAGCTGAATTGATGTTTTCGTTTGACTCGCAAGTTACGAAGTTGCATCTTGACCAGGGTTTTTTTGTGTGAGTGTCACACCCTGTTTCAAAGAGAAGCAGGCAGGGATTCCCGGTAGCAGGGTGTAGGCGAAACGGTGGGATCCGGAGGTAGAGACCACCATCCTGCTCGGTCTCCTTAATATCCACCTTAACTTATCAGCAGTTTGCTTCATTAACTAATTGGCACAACGTTTCTCTTTGTTGCCAATCTTTTGTCTTAACCTCCATGTGATTAGAGGGGACACATGCTCATATTAACTGAACCAGCCGATATATAATACACCTAGCATTTGTAGCTATTAAAACTCATCGAGTAGCTACATAAAAGTCACATATAATGTATTTTATGACTTAAAGCACTCAGACATGAGCTGCTGCTCTTTGTCAAGCACAGTAGATATCAGGGTGAGTGAATATGTCCTTAACGTATCAGCCCCCTGCCTGAAATTGGTTATCATACGATGGTTTAATCGCTTGTTGCAGCGTTTGGTGATGTTTGGTGAACATGTGTTTAAATTTGAGTTATAACTGACAGGGTGGTGAGCTCTGTTTTTTGGGGTGTTGGCCATCACAAGCTGCTGTAACCAGAGAGGCAACCAGCAGCATCCCCCTGTGTGTATGTGTGCGCGTGATGAGTGTGTGTGAGGAGGGAGTACTTCACCTCCCTGAGATGGTACTCCTCCAGCTGACCTCAGTGGTTATTATCTGCAGTTTTAAAATAAGCTTTCCTTTTGCTTGCTCAGCCCTCTAATGTAACACGACCATGCTGCCACAGACAAAGAGATAACTGTTTGCTTGTGTATGATTTCTAAAAGGATTTGGAAATAGTGTGCACATGAACACAGATGTGATTTGTCAGGATTTGTGTGTTTTTTGGACTCATATCTCCCATTCATGTTTTCCATTCAGCTTTTCTTCATTTCTGAGTACAAAATGAGGGGGATAGAGTGCAGTCGGCAGTGTCAGTTGTGTTCATGGTTAAACAGATGGAGAAACTGGCTAGTGAACGTGGGTTCAATACTGGCAGAGAAATTTAGATTTACTGAGCCTCTTTACTAAAGGTATGAATGTGGATCCATTTGTTTCATTGTTAGAAAAAAACACCTGGTAGATGTTTTTCCTGTTTGAGTCAAAATATTTAGACTCAGTATTTAAAAAATGCCTGTCTCACATTCTCACAGTGAAGGTAATGTTTTTAAATAGCTTGTTTTGTTGGACAAACAGTCTAAGTCCACAGAGATTATTCAGTTTACAATGTTATGACACAGAGAGAACCGGCAGATCCTCACATTTGAGTAAAGATTTTTGATTAACTAATCAATTAATCAACTGATTGTTTCAGTTCTCTGTGTTGTTAAGAGTTTGAAGAGGTATATCTTTAAAAATATCAGCAATTTATACATTTTTGAAGTGTTGGGGTTCACGTATGTATGTTTTAGTATGGCTCAATATCCCACGCAATTTCTTAAAAGTTTTAAGACATATAGTAAGAAAAGAAACCATGGGAGAGAAAATTCAAGTTTACAGGAAATTTACATGAAGTTAAAAGAGTTGGTGGAAACAAAAACAATACAACAGCAGGGTTTTAAAAGATCCAAAACTAATGTAGTAAATCCACCATGAGAAATCCAACGAAATGAGTCCAAAGAATGACTTCAGTGTTTTCAATGGAAAATTATGAAATTCAAAGTGTTATGATATTCCATTACTTGCTCGTTAAACAGTTTTAGCTTCATCTCTTAAGTGTCTTTTCGTCTGTGCCGGAGTAAAGCAGAGCAAGCTATGATCTGCTGAGTATAGACGCCGTCTGACGGACCGTCATAATCCCCCCCGAGTCCGCTGATGAGATTAATGTGCTGACTGTCTGATGTCAGATTACACATGATTGGCTGTCTGATGTCAGATTAGAGATTATCGTCCAGAGGATAGAATGTAAAACTGTTGATTGGCTGTTGTGTTTCACTCATGACTGCTTACCTAATGTCAGTCAGTGTACATTGTTGTCTGTCTAATTTCATGCTACAGACCAGCACGTGAATAATAACTCAGAATATAGGTACCATAAATTAATTGTGTATCTACTGTTATTCCATTAGGGCTGCAACTTCCGATTATCTTCATTGCTGACTAATCACACAGTAATTTTCTTGAATTAGTTTGGTCAATAAAATGTTAGAAAATCTTGAAAAATGTTTATCACAGTTTCCCACATCGTGTCTTAGGATTCCCAACATTTGATTGATTGTGAAACCCTTAAAAATAAGCCATGTCTGCTTGCAGGCAGCCCCTCATAATGACATATTTCTACAGACCAAACAGTGATTTTCTCTTTGTTTTATTTGAAAAGTTTAAAAGGTTAGAGGAAAGCCTGAAAACAGTTAACAAAATTTTATGTAGCAAAAATATATCCTATCTCCCTGGCTCCCAGGTTGCACACCAATGCACTATTTGATTAATAAACTCTACTCTGTAGGTAGTTAAGTCCACATTTGGCATCTTTATATAAAGTATTTTAAGTATTTATCACTCAAAATAGCTTTACTATATTCAACACAGCTCAGTGCCTTTGGTTTTACCCTGTGTTTTGGCTCTAACCCAGGTCTCTGAGACATTACAAAGGAAGCGAGGAACATCCTATTACCGCACTGGCTTCCTGCCCTCTTAGACACACACATAAAGTGGGAAGTGTTTGTCTGAATTAAAGCTCTGTCTGCTTTTTGTGTGTGCGCTTAGTGCCAGGATGCCACCATGCTGTGCTTTGGTCTGTCTGCTTGAGGTGAGTTGGAGGCCAGCGGAGAGGAGCAGCCAAGTCTTGACTGAAGGACAAGAGAGTGACAGGCGGTCGTCCCCACTGATCGGACAGACTGAAAGACAAGGATAAGGGGATAGAGGATGGAAAGGTGGAAGAAAAGAGTACAGGCTTTAAACGGCTGGCTAGACTTTGATTTCAGCCTTTGAATCCTGTTGGCTGTTAAGTGGAAAGGAGACTGTAGACCGATTGTGGAAACTCGGATTCAGAGCAGTGAGCAGGTTTTTACTGTCTCCCAGATCAAGAGGTCACAGGAGTTTGCTTTTCTTTCCCTCCTGTGTTGTACAGATTTGGAAAAGGCTTATTTCTGTGGTCCCTCAGGTGTTCAGTGGAGATGCTGTTGCAGTATGGAATACCAGGGTTATTTCTGAATCATTTGATACTTGAAGCCTGAGGATCATTTGTATTCTTGGCATCAGGTGGCTATCAGGCTCTTAACAAGGGTGCTCGTTATCCCCGCTCCTGCTTGTGATATTTACAGACAGTAGCCTACAGTATACCCAGAGTTTACTGTAGGGTAGCATCTGTGCTGCTTTCAAATCGTGATATATGGGAATATCATTTCAGACATGTGTGAGGACAAGCCAAAATACTGAATATTAAAGATACTGTGGTGATTGTGATTTAGTTGGAGATGTGGAAGTAGAAGACAAATGTCAAAGTGTTGTCTGTGCGTAGGCATTCAGTCTTAAGGCCAGTGTCTGTCAAAAGTTGTGAATTTAAAAAAAGGGAGATTGATCAATAATAAAATGGTAATTTGCAGTCAGTTTTCAAGAAAACATACTGAACATTTGCTGGTCCCAGCTTCTCAAATAAGAACCATTTAATTCTTTGTTTGCCATATACGATCATTATCTGAATATCTTTTGGGTTTTGGACTGTTGTTCAGGTAAAATTAGCCATTTGAATACTTCTCTGTGGGCTGTGGGAAATTATAATGACATTTTATAGAAGCCGTTCTGTGATGCTTGCCAGTGTGGAGTAAACACAGAGCAAATGTCGAACCTCCATTTGTTGTGTATCTGTGGCAGTGGGAGCTCTTATGAGAGGGTTCCTGTTGTTCAGTAGGGCAGTACTCTGGTTCTCAGCAGGTCACAGTGGGTGTGAATGAAGTCATGTTGAAGCTGAGGGCACTGGCCCGCACACGACAAGCTGTTATACCCGGTCCAGCCAAGCTTGTCAACACACTGTATGTGTGTGTGGAGGGAGGGGTAGTGTTTCTAGAGGTGTGGGTGAGAGAACATGTTGTTTTCAGGCCTGGATGTGTGAGAATGATAGCTGAAACCCACTTTACTGTGGTCATGTCCACGGTGTGGGGGTGGATGTCTTTCTTAATTAACAAAATTGTGTTAACGCACATCTCCTGGAGACTGGGAGGAAGATAAGATGGAGATTAAGGAAGGAGGTGTGAGAGATGGACAGAGGAGAAGGAGGGAGGAGGTTTGTTGATAGGAGAGGAGGGAGATATTTTCACAGGGTGGGAGGAAGTGGATTGATGAAGGCAGATGGAATGAGAGACAACTAGAGTTTACAGATATAATGGATTTAGATGAAACTTTAATGATCCCAGTGGGGACATTGGTTGCTGCAGCAGTAAGCAGTAACAGGATACATTGAGAATGAACAGGCTGTCAGTCATAGTAGAGCAAAATGAGTTCATATAAACAGATCCAAACATTAACAATATGAGCAAACACGCAGCGGAAGCTACTGTACCTACTTACCTTTTTGTTGTCTTTGTTTTCTTGCCTCACTGAAAATCTCCAGTTGGCATGTGAATGTCAATGTCAGTAGATAACAGTCGGTGACCTAGTGATACTTTTGATAACATGCTGGTGTTTGAAGTTGTGATTTCTGTTATTTTATTATTAACTTTTACATTAATAATATCAGATGTGTTTTTACTGTTGTGCAGTGACAATTGGCTAAATTAAAGGCCTTACACACCCTTAAAAAGACAGCCCTTTCATTTATTTAAATGAAGTTCAAGTTAAGTGCAAATTTCAACCCAATTTCCAGAAAACTCTCAAAACGAAATGAATGCGTGTTTCCATCCCCCCTGTTATGCAAACATTAGGAGTTGGTTCATCGACTGGTGGTGCTAATTCTCTAGTCTAGGGCTAGTAAAAACAGATGCAGATATGATGTAATTGAAAAAACACCTAAAACCTCAAGCAGTGGAAAACAGTGTTAAAATGTGGTTTTTATTTTGTTTCTTGTCTTAATTTGATTTGAGTCACTGTCTCCTCATCGTTCCACACAGACCTGATGTGTTCATCTCTTCAGTCTCATGCTTCATGTATGTCTTTTATTCTGGGGAAGTTGTACTAACACACCCTCACAAACATGGAGTTGTTGCCTTCTTCCTCTTGGCCTTTTTTCAGAATCTGTCCCCACTGCTCCTCTCCTCTTCCCTCCCTCCCTCTCTCTCTCTTCCTTCCTCTCATCATCCCATCGCCTCCCTCTGGATGCGATCACAGCTGTATCCACCCAGCAAGCTGTTTGGCAGTCAAGCACCTCTTGGACTCAGACACCATCACACCTGTATAACTTTCAGATGAATGCAGTGACCCTGGATAAACCTGTTTTTCCGTGTGTCTAAATGGGTCAGCATGTGTTATGTGACCTGACTTTGTGACCCTTCTCACAATCAGGGTTTATTGTTGGTGTGATACTGCTTTTCTTTGGTATGAAAGGGTGTCTAACTGTGTGAATTACTATTTGGTCTCTGACTTGTACAGTACCTGGAGGGGTTCCATTTGGTCCCAATTGGTGACATAAAAGCGTCTGGTGGAAGTGCTCGTTTCATTTTGAGAAATAGAGTGAATTGAGTCAGGCCTATTCTTAGATATTTAACTTTTTGTAGATATCTTTGTATTTTTAAATTTAGGTTCCTTGTGTTTCCTCATACCAAGCCATAAAGATAAAATATTATTGCTGCAACATCAGTGTTTATTATAATTTTTTCCAGGAAGTAAAAACTGAATCATCAGAGTTGCGACTGGTCTAGATGCATGGCTTTGGTCAGAGCTGCAGCTGTGCATTCAGTGTTGTGCCGCCCTCCAGGAGTCAGTCTGTCAACTGTTTATTAGTCAGTTACTTTATTAGCCAGCGGATAAAAATGCAGGCTTTAGGACACGTGGAAAACTGGAAGATGTTGGGAATTTTTCTGGTGAATTTTCCCCAGACCTCCAACCCAGTCATTACACTAAACCTCTGCTGGATGCCTGGCTGCTGTCAATCTCAGGCCTGCTCGTCTAACATGCTCTCACACAGTAGTGTACCCTTTATACTGATGATTTATCTTTTACCATTAACTCTGACACCCAGTAGTTAGAAAGATTTTTGGTATATTGTACGTGAGATATACAATATAAGTCAATCTAATTTTGCAGTAGTATTTATCGTGTGGTATCCAGGAGACCTTTTAATATCTCTAATTGTATTGTTGTGGGCAATGATGCAAGTCAGTGAGCAGAGCTTTCTGCAGCTGATCATTAAAGTTCCCCTCCAGACATGTTTTAAAATATGTAAAGGTACTTAATATTTTGTTTAACATGACTGCTTGTGCTAGGTTGACTAGTGAGAGAACAATGTGCCATACATGTTTGAGATTCAGACATAGATGAGGAGTCTGTTGCAAACTCTTACTCTCCTTGTTGTCTAGGAGTTACGAATGACATAAATGGTGCTTGTAATTTTTTGCTATTATCTGATGTTTTATAGCCAAAATAATTATTTGATTAATTGAGAGAATAATAATCAGATTAATGATTACTGAAAATAATTCATTGCAGCACAAACCCCCCCCCCCAGAAATTGTTTTGTTTCCAGCTGCAACAAGATCCTGACCACTATAGGTTTACAGTTACAGTGCAGCTCAGAAAATATTCGAGAGATAGAAAGAGAGGGGGAAAAACAGGGAGAACCAGTGAGTAAGCTGCTGATTATGCACAACAGTTCCCAGTAGACACCACCCCTGGGAATCAAACCCTGGGTTTCTGCATTGGTGGAGGGGACCTCTACATTGCACAATCCAGTGTGCCACATAAACTGTATTTTTTAAACCAGGTCCTCACCTGGATTGTTCAAATTACATTTTGATGTTGAAAAAAACTGGTAAATTAGAAGATTTTAGAGGAACAGTGCAACCTTGCCTACAGTATGGCAATAGGGCTATTCATTATGATTCTTGTTCACTCACTGGGCCAATTTCTGTTGACTAAAACAGCAGTTAGATTAATGTTTTCGCCATGGTTGTGGTAAACCTATAACAACATTTAAAGCTGGTGACGCAGAAGCGAGATGTCCTCCAGCTGATGTCCTTTGGTTGCTGTATACTAAACACATCAGCTGCTAAACCTGCTCATCTCTGCTGCACTGATGCTATCTGCTCTGTGGACGGACACAAGACCAAATTACTTAGTGACATAAAGGCTCAGACACAAAACATCAGCTGACTTACAGATAGCCACACATAAAGACATGTACTCCAGACATCTGATTCAGTTCCATGTTTACGAGAGTTCTGGTTTTCTGTCTCTGCAGCACCATTACTTCCCTTAGATACCAGTGTTAGAGCATGGAGAATAAATCAAGCACGAATGAATCAAGCACCTTTTTGTTCCCCGTTTGTGGGTGTGTGTGTGTCTGTTCATGTGAGAAACGACTCGTGGGTGTATGTTTGCCATGTGAAGATAAACCATTAGCTCCTCTTATCCCATTGTAGAGTTGATAATTGCCCCTCTCCCTTCCTCTCCATCCCTATGCCAACAATCTTCATCTCCTCTACCAGCCCTCCCTTTCCTCTCTCGGGATTGGGCAGCATTCTCCAGCACAGACACATTTATAGAAGGGTTTCCCACAGACCAAGATAAAATGGGAAGAGTTTTAAAATGGTTTAATGTCACAGAGCCTCAAATAGACTTTGGTGATGTGGAGCTGCTGTTTGTGAGAGTTTTCTCCCAGGGGCCACATATGGGAAGAAATTTTTTTGTTTTTGTTTGAGTTAAAGTGGCTAGAATAGTGGTTAGAGAGAAATTTTATAACGAGGGTAATAGAAGAATAAAATCACCCTTTGCATCAGTTCTTTAATTTGAGATATTTGTATTTTGTAGTGAGGTTTTCTTTGACCCTTTTGACCTTCTTCTTTGTGCCTTTTATAAGATCTAAAACCCGAATAGTCAATTATCCTATGAATTTGAGTAAGGGATACATTTGTTTAAAAAGCATGGAGTTGGCTCCAACTGAATAATATTGCAATGATGAATTTCAAACCCCTTTAAGTCATTCGAGGACAGCAGCTAATTATTGACCTAGGAAATAGTAATTTAAACTAGAAATCTCCCTCGACTCCATCTGCAAATCAGCCAACCCCACATGGGATCATGACCTCAAGGTTAAAAAACTCTTTGAGTATTTTGTCTTTTGACTATGGATTTCCTGGAACCATCTCAAGGGTTTTTGCAGGTCCCCACCCCCTTGCGCTGACGTAGCAATTGGCATTGTGCACAGTCAATACAAAAGCAATTTTACAACGTTGCCTTATCACTCAGGGGAGTCTATTTGTGATGCATTCTTCTGTTGTGGTCGATTAGTTTATGTATGGGAAACAGTGGCTTTTGGCAGGAATTTAGAACAATGCACAGACCATAAATACAGACATCATGTGTAGAAAGTGTATATACATGGGACAAGCATAACTAGGACAGCCCCACCCCCTCTCCTCTCACTCGTCTCCCTTCTTTCCTCTCTCTGTCTCCCTCCCTATCCGACATACAGCCTGTTTGCATACAAGCAGACCATGTTAATTCTAGCAACAGAAGACTTTTCCCAGGGTGTTTATTGAAGTTTCAGAAGCCAATAAAACTGCTCTGTGCTGCTCATTTGCACACACACTCACTAGCTGCTCTGCATGGAGGGTTGCTGGTTACCTAGGTAACCTGCTCATGAAGTACACAGCATACCCCCTGGTTACCGCGGGTACCCCACACTATAATATTTCAGGTAGTCAGAGTGTAGGACAAAGGATGTTACCACCCAGAGCAGCAGGCTGATTGTGAACTGTTTTGTCATCCCAGTGTTTATTAGACGCAAGGAAACATATTTATGTTTTTCTTAAGAAAAGAGATGAAATGGTGAAGAGTTTGTTGTCCTTTTCTTAGGAAACGTATTGTCAGTCTTTTTTTTTCCTCCTGACAACCTGAGATTTGTGTAGCCTCCAATGCTTGAATCAGCCAAGTATAAATTGCAAGGACTTAAAGCGGGAGAAATCTTTCGTAATGAGATGCAACAATAGTCTCAAATAGGATTCAGATTTCTACAGTCATTTGTAAACCAATTTAAACCCACTTTGTGACCCACTATTGTCTCCCAAAGCAGTCTTTAACAAACACAGCTTTGTGTTTATGTAGTCTGGGCTCTCCATTGTTCATTTGAATCCTCTTGGTGTTAACCAGTCATGAGGACGCAACAGAAACACTGCTGCAAGACACATAATGGGTCTTAGCTCATGCTGATGAAGTGCTGAAGACCAGTAGAAGCAGCAGCAGTAACTGATATTACAATATTATACAAGTCAAGCACTGACCAACATCTAACACTAGTGTAGGTAAATAATAGTCAAATCGCTTTTAAGAACGTGGCACCAATATTTTTAGTCACTGTAATCTGGAATTTCTGGAAATTCAGGGCTGTGCAGCAGCTTGTTTTTTCTGTGTGTCAGTATATAACCGTGTTAGTTATCAGACATGACATACCAGCAGTTTGTCTTCACATACTTCATTGCAGTTATTTCTTAAATATAATTCCACTTTTGAAAGTAATAATTAGAATCACGACAATATCCAATATCATGTCATTTGAATATTATTTTGTATCCCTATTATTTTGGGTGTATAGGTTTCACAGTATTATGTCCCCCATAGATGGAGCAGTGACCCCCTAGAAAAGAACTAATTGGAAAACATGCATGTGGACTGAGCATAGATACTCTGTCAGCACGTCACATGATGAGGGCAGTCATGCTCAGTCGCTCCCTGCAGGAAGTGAAAGGTCATTTCTCTGAATCTACATGCTTATTTATACCGTGGTAAAGGCTTATCTGAGGAGATGTTTCCACTGAATCCAAGCAGTTATTGAGTTAATGTAAGCTATTTAAAGGGAATTTCCACTGGATGTAAGGGAACATTGTAGGGAATATTCCACAACACTGAGACACTGTGTAGAGGGATAGAGGGACACTCTTGAGAGAGAAATGCTAAAATTTTAAACCAGATTTATAGGGAATATAGTCTTTTGCCATCCACTGAAAACTTACTGTATCTAAGAGTCAATTAATTATAATGTGGAAGGAATAGTTTTGGCAAATATGCTTATTGACTTCTTGCTAAGAGTTGAATGAGACGATTGATTGCACTCTCATATCTGAGGCTACAGACACCACAAGCAGCTAGCCTGACTGACCAAACTAAAGCTGCAGTGATTATTCAATCAATCATCAACAGAAAATTACTTGGCAACTAAAGTGTTTGATGATATTGCTAGTTTTTTGGTTTGGCATAAAGATTGTAAACGGGGAAAGAGATACATTGAAAAACCGAAGCTGTGGGGATTAACCAGCACAAACCGGCTTGGCTGGGACGTTTTGCACTGAAGCAATAATATATTTTTCAGCCTGCTTGTATCTGGACCATGGCACTTTGCATATTGGAATGAAAATGTGCTTATTTACATGTAGAGTTTTACCTAACACCTGCTTTCGCTTTGCTATACTCAAATTAAGCTGTCAGGATAAAGGAAAATTCTCCCACAAATGATATATTTTTGGTTGGTGGTGTTGAATGGACTAAAACTGATGAGATGCATTTGTTTGCTAAATAGTGCCAGCTGTCAGCACCCAAACCAAGCGTCATAGCCCAAACTCAGCCACACTAACCAGTGTGAACACTGTGAGGAGAAGGTGTCGTGGTCAACACACACACTCACACAGCTGGGAGCCTCATGCCAAACCCCGAATTGTGATTATGGCACTCGAGTCAGTGGTTAGCTGCATCAGGGATCCTGTGGCTTTTTTCCTGAGATGAATGAGCTGTTTGTGTTTGTGTGTATGCAGGTATGCACATATGGTCTGATGACACAGCTCAATGAACTGTTGAACAGATTCAGTAATCATCACATCCTGTTCTGTCATATTGGACACACACACAGGAAACACTGTGGTTAAAAGCATGGATAACCACTAAAACTGATTGTGTTAAAATTAGCTATTGGTGTGCGTGTGGGTGCTTGTTTTACTATATTTGTGGGGTCTAAAAACTGGGAGCCCACTATGATTCTTGGGTCTGACAGCTTTGTGGGGACCTAAAATGGCTGATTAAGGTTTAAGACTTGGTTTCAAGGTTAGGGTTACAGTTCAGTTTAGGTTAGGATCAGGGTAAGGTGGCAGGGAATGCATTATATCAATGACTGATCCCCACAAAGATACTTATACCAGGCTGTGTGAGTGTGTGTCCTTGTATAGCAAGCTCAGTCATTGCTCAATCCCAGTAATACATGCAACAAGGGTTGGGTTAATCTAATTCCTGGTTGCAGAATACCCAGATGTGCTTAGCTCCATAGCTAATTAATCTGCCATTGAACCTTTTGTCTTTCCTTGTTCTTTTTGTATGAGCAAAGAGCTGTGTGGAAAACACTGAGGTAGCAGGATTGTCATGTTTTATTCAGGGATGACAGTTGCTTTTGTTGGTAAAAAATGATGAGATTATATCTTTTGTCAATAATTAATATGAATTCCATTCCAACACTAAACTGACACTATAAGCTATTGTGTAGTGTTTGTACTTGCCCAGAGATCATTTGTGAGTGAAAAGAAATCTTCATGTTTTAAGTCAACTCTAAAACTGCAAGTGGACTTTGTGATTTTGTAGTTCAAAAACACCAACAGAGAAACCTTCACAGCCAACAAAAGAGAATTATTTATAATTTTTGGTGTCTGCTAGTTGAATCTTATTAGATTCTGTAAGGGAATTATATGAATCTGATATAATAGCCATATAATATAATAATTATTGATTTTAAGAAGGCTAATACTTCTCTGTAGCATGGTACCAATGAAAGACAATGCATTTAACAGAACACCTGAAGGACTGAACTCTTCAAAGAATTTTGAGAGATTGTTAACTTTTGCCATTTCAGCAGCACTATAGATCTAACAAAATGCATCAGTTAAACTAAGCTGCAGGTAAATATGTGTTGCTTTGTTGTGCAGCCTGCGACCTGAAGCTACTGAGCAATATCCATCACTAGCTTCGGCATCTCAACAACTAATTATAATTATATTATATAATTATATATCAAAATAAAAATGCATTATTATTATGTTGAGAACTGAGAACTTCACTGTGGACCATCCTATCCACACAACTGTGATTTTTTTGCCATTAACTAAATTTTTTTGCAGCCATTCTGTTGTTTTTTAAACTACAAAATTTCTAGAGTTGTGTAGCTAAATCGTAGCAACATATTCTCAGTACACTCAATCTAATTCACCACATGCAAAAGACAGTTTTCTGCTGTGCTTAAATTGCAGTGTATGTGTGTGTGTGTGTGTGTATGTGTGTGTGTGTATGTGGCTGGCAAATTTGCTTATTTTGTGAACTGATGTCATCCCGAAACACATCTGGCCACTCAGAGACTCAGAGTGAGGATTGTTTAGTAAAACAAGCTCTCACAGTTCTGTCCTTAAGAACAGGGTTTCCTCTGTAGCACCCTTTTAAGATCAGATAGTGACCCAGGAAATCCACTGGGTGACCCTCAGTGTCAGAAGATTGACCCCCTAAAATGACCCCTGGTCAAGATCAGGGTTGAGACAAGGAGGGTCAGACTCAGGGTGAGACAAGCTAATGGGTCCTGATCAAAGTCACTGTCTTGACATTTACAAATAAAGCTAAGAGCCGTTGTGTGGGAGTATTCACCAGTAACTTGGAAAAAGCTAACATTAACTTTGTTGAAACTGAAGTTGCCACATAAACCTGGATGTTTATGTGTCCTTTTTTTCAAAATGAAGGACCAATTGCAAATCAAATCCTGATCTTTGGAGTCAGTATAGATTCCCAAAGATTCCCAACTGCAGTTCAGTTTGACACTTATGGCTCAGGATCAGAGTTGGACGTTTCATTCAAATATAAATATGTAACTACGCTAACACCTTGTATTTTTGAGATATTCCAGTACAATGTTGGAACGAAAGGGTGTTCCTTTTTTTAAATTAATTTTAGTTTGGTATTGAATTTTGCTGTGCAAAATTAGCCCTGCAGAGTAAAAGATTAAACTCATATGGCACGTATAAACAACACAGTATGATAATATGTTTCAGCTAAAATCTGGGTAAAACTCACGTCTCTCAGATTTCACTGACTTTACAATTCAAGGATGGAGACAATGTTGACTGTCTGGATAATTTTGTTCACTTTTGATCTTTGGACAGAGACAGATATTTGAATTTGAGCCAGTGGATTTGTTGGGTTGGTTGTGGCTGTTAAGGAATATTGTTCTTGCAAGAAAAGAGACAGTAAGACAGGCTGTGCTGAGCTGCTAAACCAAGCAGTTTAAGTTGACCAGCAACATGTTTTCAGTACAACAGACTAGTCAACCAAGTGAGTGTAAGACGAGCGTGCAGTCATTTTGAAAAGCAAAGAGATCAGCAACTTCTTGTCTCCTCTGTAGAACTAATATGAGCTGACGGAAACATTTCCCCGAAACATCATCACATCAACTTTTGCTACATTGAGGCTGACATAAAAAGACGCGTCGTGTTAAAATGGTCATGGAGCAAGTATGCGTTGGTAACATGGTTAAGTGTTGAAAATGGGTTGTATCCTGTGCTTGCTAGGACAGATTAATATCTGTCTAAATGTCCAATTATCTGTCTCTTTTTCTGTCTTTCTGTCTCTCTTGTCTAACCAGTCTGTCAGGGTGTGTATGTGAAGCAGCAGAGAAGCAAGACAATAGAGAGGATCAGGTTGCTATGAAACCTGACTAGCTAGCCACAGACAGGAGTGCCCAGGTGTGTGTATGTGTGCATGTGTGTGTCTTTTCCACAGACAGGCATTAAATATAGTGGGAATGGCCTGGAGTCAAACCCTCAGTTTTGGGAATGGATGTCAGTAGTCTTGGATTGCTTCACCAGTTTCTTATGCTGCCTGCAAACCCTTGCAAGACTTAATATGATTTTCATATATTATTACCCTGACTAAAGACAATAATGTCCTTCGTGTGGTTAATTGTTGCTTCATGGGCCAGACACATTGCAAGCAATATCTGCTCTGCTCCATTTATTTCCATGAGAATAAATATTAAGATGCAAAGTCCTGTCATGCAAACCTGCATATTTATTTGTTTATTTAAAGGTTATCCATTAGCTGATGCCATATTTACATAGAATTCTAATAAAAACCCATATATAGATGAAATTACATTATATAACTCATTTAAAGCTATACACAAATATTAAAAACTGCACAGTTATACCTCCTACTCAGTCTGTCATCTGCATGCCAACATGCAGATTTTGAAACGATGATTTATTTTTTATTAGGTAGATATTAAGAGGTAAATTATTTACATGGTGCTTGATGTTGTGGAATTTAATGCTGGTGCATGCTCTTGGCTCTACTAAGCCAGATTTATAGGGAATATAGTCTTGGCAGACAAATAGAAGTTGTGCTGGTGGACCAGTGAATGTCAAGCAGACTTTACAGGCAACTTTCAGGCTATGTTACCACTTTTGATAAAAATGCAATTGCAAAATGTCAACAAAGACATTACTTTTATGTATGTCAAATATATAACAATGAAAATGTCTTCATCCTCCTGTCTAAGCAAGGAGTATTATAAGTAAAATCTTCATGATATTTCTGGCATCTGAACCAAGTTTAGTATTTCCAGGGCAACAGTTTTCCACCAGCTGCTATAAAACACACTGTCTATTTAAGAGCTTCCTTAGTTGCCAGTGTGTTGTCTTTGGCACACATTTGTCAGTTTTTGTCTGCGTCACCTACTGTGTGACAGTGCTCTACTTTTGTACTTTTGTAGTGAGTAATCTTACTTGTTGCAGTTTTTTTTTTTTTTACTGTTGTAAGCTCGAAGCTGGCCTCCATCTCCACTCAGATTTATATAAAAAAGCTCATCACTCTCTGCGGGTGAATGTTGAAGCCAGTTGGCAGCAACACTTTCATGTGAGGGTATTTAATGTTTGTAATACATATGTAATTTTTTGATAGTTTACACATAAAATATGTTTAGGCTAAGGGTAAAGAAGAAAGTGTGGATTGTAGTCAAGGTGAAATAATGGTCATAAGCAGGAATTGTTGTCTTTCTTCTTAATGAAGCACATTAGCCTAAATGTATAGAATCGTTTATTGTTCTGTTTGAATGAAGAGATGTTGTGAATGCATGGCTGGCAGCAGAAACAGAGTGTTTATTGTGGTAAAGGAGGTCAGATGATGGAGCCGCTGTCATCCATGTTTATTATCAACACATGACACACACATGTGCACTCTGTCTTTCTGCATATGTGTCTCAGTGCTGCTTCTCTTCTTTCTAATCAGGTGCCATTCTTTCCAGTCAGCAAAAAGTTTGTTATGCATTGACTAACATGTGACTGGTTAAAGTGTGACTGTCACTGATTTATGGTTGTATTGTTACAACCATATATGGAGAAGGCAGCAACTTCTATAAAGTGACATTTTGCCTTTTTTGTCCTCGGCTCCTCCTGAAATGTGAATGAACTGTAAACTAGAAAAGTTCTGTTTTATTTTCTAAATATCAGCTTATTAGTACAGCAATGCCACTGAAGTAGTTTCTTTAAGGTCTAAAAAGAGATCAACTATCGTTCAGTTCTTCAATGATTTAAGTTGGTGAACTATACTCCTATAGAGAGAATAGGTTCACTGTAATGGTTATTTAGTGGAATGGAGCCCTACTATGCTCGGATCCAGTTAATGTTTGACAGACCTGTCTCCCACTCCGACACAGACACCTCCTCATAGGTCTTGTATGTGTTCATTCAAAGATGGCTGACTAGCTTAAGAAAATTGCCCCAAAGTAAATATTGTTGAAACACCTAAAATGGAAACACACAGTATGTGACAATTATAGTAAATGGTGAGCCATGAAAAATGGCCAACACAATTTCTTGAAGCTCAAGGTGTGTAATGTCTTCATATTGCTTGTTCTGTCTGACCAACAGACTAAAATCGTCGGTATTAGTTTTGGTAAATAGTTACCAAATGAATTTCCCTTCCACAAATTAATTGACTTATCGTTTCAGCTCTAGACAGATTTTTACTTTTTAAGATACAGACCAGAAGCTGGACCTTCTTTTCTTTTGTTAGCATGTGTTCCATCTCTATTTGTTACAAAAGGGAAAAACAGTGGACTTGACCATTATTTGCCTTTTCAGCCAACATCTGTAACAACTTCCCAGTTGCCAATCAGTTTTGTGTCTGTGTGTAAGGCATTTATTAGCTGTTGCAATGCTTTTTCCATCCTCTTTGAGTTTTAGGAAAGAGTTTTGATGTTTTTGCCTGAGCTGTGTTTTCTGGCGGATGATGAGCATAGGTTCCTGTTAAATTGCCTCCAGGGCCAGTGTGATTGAACAAAGTGTTTAACTGGTCCACCCATTGAAACAAATGAAAGCACACATTCCAGTGGAAAGTCTGTCAAGAGAGATTACTATAATACAAGATTTTCAGGAGTGATAACAGCCTCACAAGGTATCTTTGACTGTGATCTGAAACCGATGAATAGTTTTCCTCTTAAACCACTGAACAGCTGTTAGCGAGGTGTAAATCAAAACACACAGTTCGAGATAATCATTCAACAGTAAACAATACACAGACTGGGAAACAAATTCTCCAGCTGTTGCATAACAGGAAGAAACACCCATTTATTCACCTCAACTGAACCACTGGAACTGATGTAAACACAGAAATATGACAATAGTAGAAACACCTCACAGCAACCCATTTAACTCTGCTGGTGTACTCTAGGATGTGCACGTAATGAAAAGAAGTAAGTTTTAATGCTCTGGTCAACATGAATGGAGCCAAACATGGAGTTATAGAGTGACTGTCTAAGGAGTGAAGCCGCTCCCTGAGTCAGAGCTGACTGTGATCTCTCCCTGATTCATTTTAATCCACTGAAATTATGTATAATTTGAACAGCTATGAATCACATATTTCCTCTATAGTTTGTGTGGATAGTCAGGTTGGTGTGTGTTTGTGTAGGACTGTAGTCATGCAGTAGTTTCTGTTTCCGCAGGGGAAAGAAAGAAAATGAGACAATAGATCCTGTATGGGAGAACAAACAAGTGATAGAGGTGTGTGTGTGTGGTGTGTGTGTGCGTGTGTGTGTGTGTTTACAGGGTGGAGATAAAATAGTGTAAACAGCTCATTGAAACTAATCTGAACACTGAAGTAATTCAATTACCAGCACCGCTACAAACATGGGTCATGTTAGGTTGAGAGCCAGATAACAGCTATTAAATAGGCAATCAGCTCTTATTAGACTTTTCACAGCTACAAGGCATTTAAATTAGCTCCAAACACATTAGTTTATCTTGTCTAGATTGCAAGCGCAATACTGCGGAATAGATAAATTATTAATTATGGTTAGGGATGCAATTAATGATTATTTTCCTTATCGTTTAATCTGTTTTTTCTAACTAAACCTTTAGTCTGTAAAACATCAGAAAATTGTAAATAAATAATGCCTCAAGATTTTCTGGTTACAGCTTCTCAGTTGTGTTTGTTTGTCACATATCATTGTAAACTGAATATCTTTGGATTTTGGTCTGTCGACCAGATTAAACAAGACATTTGAGGATGTCACCTTGCTCTCTCAGAACAGGCATTTTTTATTATGTTTGGATATTGTATTGACAAAACTACCGTTATTTGTAGCCCTAGTTTCAGCTCTAAACAAAGTCTAAATAATTATGCCCAACAGAAAGTTGTATTGCCTTGAGGAGCAGTTATCACAAGTTGAAAAATCAAACAAACAATTTCAGAAAATTTCCAATAAAAATAATGACATAATGCATAAATACACAACTTAATGCAAACTCAACACTTTCTGCAGCAGAAACCCTCTAGCAAATAGAACAGTTTCTCTGTTTACTATGAAGTAGACACATGAAATCTAGAATGAAAGTTGCTGACAGCAGCTTAGCCTAGGGTAGATTAGTTTTAATTCAGGTTAGAAGTAGGTCTAAGGAATGTGAAGAGCTGCAGGTGCTCATGTAGTTGAGGCATTTATCAAACCCTCTCACATACAAAATTGGGCTAATGGAATAGAAGGGCTCCCTATTGAAAGCTCTCTGGGGTGTCAGAGGGGAAAACACAGTAATATTAAAGCTAAAACCTGCAGTAGAGGGTTTGTAAACCATCTGAAGAAGCTGGCTGGTCCTCCTGCCTGCAGAGAAGTGAGGGGGGTGAAGTCGACAGCATGCCAGTGCTCCTGTCTGTTTTGCCCATAGATGGCAATTGGAGACTTTTCAACACAACAACCTTTTAGCAACAAATCCAAGTCTATTCAAATCCAGATGCTCTCAGCAAGGAAGAAGCAAAGCATGTGTGTGTATGTGTGTCTGTAATCTACACAGGTATAAACTATGTGTACTTACCTCCTCGTGCTTTGGCCTCTACTCATAGTTCAAATAGTTGTAGGTCAGCTTTTTCAACTGTGACTGAAATTGCTTGTTTTGTTTGACCAACAGTCCATAACCCAAACTTATTACCTTTGTTGAATTGTCCAAAAGTATATAAAACAATAAAAATGAGACAGCAGTGTTGGCATAAAAGTTTAAAGTTTGATGTTTGTGTTCAATGTATAATGTGAAAATGTGTGTATGAATACGAAAATGTGTCTATGAATAGTTTCAGTCTATGTGGACCTGACACGCTTTCAGTGTCAGGATGGTTAGTTGACTCTGGCAATCTTGTTGTGAATCTAGAGATCATATCTACACAGATAGACTCTCCACACTGGACCTAGCTGTAAAGCTGTGGAAGTCAAGTTAACAGTGTGTGGATTCTTCTTTATTTAGTATGTCCCTGCTGGGGAGCTAACACTAGCTAACAACTGTCTGCAAATATCAGGCTGTTGTTGTGTCAACACAAACAGTGCAGATGAATTCGCAAGCAGACATTAAATTTCTGTCCAGTCTGTGCTCAAGTGAACAGAAGTGAACTGAATCAAATCAAAATCAGTCAATTCTGTACTTAACGAAACAAAATCAAATTATATTAGGAGATCAGCTACAATATCAGCCATACTGATCAGGGCAGGTGATATTAAAATCACCCCAGATGCCCTAAGAGAAATAAATCACATCTGAACTGGGCTTTAGACCAAATGAATGTTCATACAGATGCAGGGCTGTTCTCCTGTCCAATTTTCTTCCTACTTTCCTCTTGTTTTTCTTACCTCTTCTCTCAAAATCTCTATCCAAATGCCAGCCTTCTCCCCCCTCACCCTCCCTCTTCAACCTCCAGTACACACTCACAAAGCATGTCTCCTCTCCCCCATCGCATTCTTGAAAGAGACCTTTTTTTCTGCTTGTTGTCGAGGAAGATGAACGCAGATAGACACAGTAAACACACACACACAGTGCAGACTGAGCCTGAGGGTATCAGACTGATGCCAATGTTTCAGACAAGTTGACATTTCCCACCCAGTCTGTGCCATGTGTGCTCTGGTATGTGTGTATATGTGTGTGCACCCTGCTCTGGAATGCCACAGTAAGTAATTAGTCTATTGTCCTAGCAGCATTTTCTATGCTAATTAACCTTGCCGTCTCTCATGGAATGTACCCAGGCCATCTGGTTCTCTGATTGGCTGAGGAGAGGCTGTCTAGCCATCTGATTGGTTATCAGAGTGTCTCCACAGCGGAATCTCAGCACAGGGCGTCTTCAGTCCTCCTCGTCTGGGAGCTAAATGACTAATTTATTCTCTCATTCTGCGATCGAAGCTCATTAAGCAGATCAGTGGCTTTGTCAGTGGGAAACGCAGCAGAAACAGACCTGTGACCCATTTTGGGGTTTGAATCTGGGCAGGAAACAAATTTTATTTTGTCCACCAGTCACAGTGGCATGTGTCCAATTTGGCATGTGCCAACAAAAAAAATGTGTAGTTAAAATGGTCAAAATTAGTGTGGAGTTCAGCTGACACTGGATTTTCAAGGCTGATATTGATATTTGAGAGTTTGGAAGACAGACGAGACAACAATAGGACCTCAGTGTTCAACTTTTTTAGCATGGGGGTCAGCCACAATAGAAAAAAGGGACATTTTAGCAGTTGTAACATGGCTCAGCTGTTACAGTTTTAATGCGATTTGCCAAACTCACTGTAGATTTATGATATGCCAGTTTCTTATGTAGCACATTTTGTAGATCATTTTCTCAAATTTGTAAATTATTCCAAACGTTTCACCTATTCAACATCTTGCTAGCATAGTTGTAACTTGTAAGCCTGTTACATGATCATATGTCACTGTCACAGTGTTGGTGCACGTAACATGACTGCATCATGTGATGCCTAAAACTATCACTTCTATTACATGTCTTTGTCTGGAATAACTACTAATAATTAATGACTCATGTTGATGGAATGCTGTTTCTTATTTCATGGGCTGTCTTTACTTCTCCTGTATTGCTTTATGAAAATCCCTCTATTACTGTGGCAGTTATTGTGATAATATAAACATGCTCATAAACTCTCAACAAACCCTCACTTCTGGTCTGAGCTCTCAGTAGCGAGAAAGAATGAGATTTTGATTGTGAAAATATTTCTGTATTCTGTAAGTTCATCTGTACTGTAGTTCAGTGGTTTTAATGTGTACATTGTCCCAATTCAGTACATGTTGTACAACCACCCAAATGCATTGTGATAGAAGGCCTTGTGTTATTGTTTTGTTTGTGAAGGCATTCCTTCCTGTGATTATGTGATGATTATGTGACAGGATGTTGTGTTACTGCTGCTGGTAACATGGCTATTGCTGCACCTTTCTGTTGCTAATCATAGATCAGATGATATGAGGTCTGTTATTTTTTAATCTGTGTTTGTTAATATTGTACTACTCCTTTAATAATTCTGAATAATGGTGGGGGACAGGGCTGGAGCCAAACATGTAGTCTGGTTGTATTCAGCATTTTAAATGTCATTTATCTTGTACATAACAAGTTTGTGGTGCAAGTGTTTTCTATATTAAGCTCATGTTTGGGTGTAGGCACAGGTCAATGAACAACCAAGTGAGCCAAGCGATTAACTGAGTAGACTTTTTGAATTGTTTACCTTTTTGGATGCTGCAGTGGTCAAAACTTGGGTTTGGTTGTCAACCTTGTCCCGGTGTATTTTTTAAAAAAGGTTTCTTTTAATGAGTTTATGGACTATTTGGTTATTGGCAACCTTATTTTATTAACTGCAAAAACTAGGGCTACAGAAGTGTTGCACCAGGTTTACTTTACTATGCTGAAACTTAAATTTGTGACCAAGAGTGCGTGATTTATTGAGGTGGAAACCAAATTTTAACAATCTTTATGCCTGCTTGTCTGCTTAACTCCCATGTCGGTTGATTATATAGGAATATAATGAATGGTTATTGTACTAGTAATAAATACTGTCCTTGGTATTTCATAGAACAGTGGGAGACCTTAATGCCAGAGAAAATAAGATACTGGATTCTCTGACTGGAAGGAGTCAGTTACAGTGCAGGTGCTGCAGCAGTGTAGGTTACTGAGTGCAGACCAGACTGAAGCTCCCAGATTCAGGCGGCTATGCTGCAACCCTCATCATCATTCTCGTCCTCCTACTGTTCTCCCCGCGAGCTGAGAGACCCAGAGCCCAAAGATGCTGTCATTTCCCCAGTGAGCCAGTCTGTGCTCAGCTTGCCACAAACTACAGGATGAGCTCATACCCTATTACTTATTCATAGACACCGTCACACAGGCTGACGCAACCACAGACAGACACGCTGGCTATAAGGGGGTGGACAGGCATCTGTGCAGACCAGGCTGGTAGCAGACAGGCTGGTAGGCATTTACCAGAGACGACCAGCATGGCAGGATGCAGATAATGACAGAACAAAAAACAAGCCATTCGGATATGTTTCTGTGTAACATCCTGCAGAGCAGCTGCTTATCTCTGTTACTGTTGCACGTCTTGGCTGCATCTTTTTGGGCTGAATCTTTGTGTCTGAACAATAAAATATGCTTGAAAATTGGCAGCTTGACACTTGTTAATTGTCTGCACCACTGAGATTTCAATGTCTTTCTCGCATGAAAACTGGCATTAGGCTTTGTAGAGACCAGTGGAAGCTCTTCATTCTGCCAATCCATGTCTCACCCCTTCACAGTTTAGTTTTAACATGCTGGGCTGCTTTTGTTTGTCTCAGTGGTTGCATGTAGTCAGCATATTTTTCAACTAATGGCTGTTTCTGGACTGCAGGCGCTGTCTTGTTTTCTGTTTTTAAATCAGTGAAATTTTCTCCCCAGATCACAGTGGAAATATGATCCCTATTTACAAGCTTCAGTGAATCACTTATTGCAGGATTTTTGGACAGTGGTTGCATAAATTACTTGTGAAAAAAGTACTAATTAATGAGTGAATGCAAATGTTGTTATTGCCAACCGTATAGAAACAAAAGCTGTAGCATCCGGACCAAAATGGCATTAAAACTTGATTATGGTTGAGAATTTCTTTGTCTTGCTCTTCTTATACATGACATTTTTGTCAGTAGGGAACAGTGTCTTGTTCAGAGACGTTTCAGTTGGAAAAATGTTTGCCAGCACAGGTGATAAAACCCTAGTCCTCAGGTAAAAGATCAAGAATGGGGCATTTCTCTAAGACATTTTTGCCAGAATTGCTCATATACTTACCCCTAGCAACAAGTATTTATTCTCCATACTCACCCTCCCAATGCACATTGAGGTGACTAGAGTTTAAAAGCACAATGCTACTCAGCAGTGCTGTTTTAAAGCCTCCCCTCTGTCTTTGTGTTTGGAGAAAATGATAACTGAGCAAACAAGGAGGTCAGCTGTCTCGCACTGTCTCATATTTCCCTTGGCGACCCTTATTTGCTCCAGTCCAGGCCTTGGTTCATGTTGACTCACACAGAAAGGCAGAAAGAAGTATACAGAGTGGTAGCTAGGGCAGCACACTTGATGGATATCATGATTTCAGTGTCCACAGTTAAAAAGAATAGGATATTGGCTTATCTCCACCTTGAGATTGTCCTGTGGTAACTGAGAACTTTCTGTAGTTCAAAACAGTCAACACGCAGGCACTACCATATGTGCGTCACAATGCTAACTTAGCTTGTTTGTATTTTTGTCATATATAAATGCTGAAAAGCCCCCTAGATTATCTTGATGCACTGAATGTTGTTTCCTGATTATTTCTGAAAGTGTTGTTGTCTGTTGGTTATCAGCATGCAGGCTCGTAACAGAGAGAAGCAAATGAGCACCACCTGCCCCTCCTGTATTACCACCACTGTGGTGTCCTTAAACAAAGCAGTTAAAATGACCAGCAACTGCTTCAGTGGGCAACGGTTAAGACTGTGTTTGTCCTGGGCAGGTCCCAGGTGTTGATGTGTCTGAGTGTGAAACAGAGTGCTGCTGAATGAAAGCAATTATGTGTGGTTGAACTGGTGGTACAAAGCATACAGGTTTCAGTTGATATTAGTTAACTGTGATTATCATAGTGGGATCATCAAGTCCAGAAAAAGAATAAGCATGATTCTCTCACAAATCAGTCAGTATACTCAGTAGATGTAGTCACATTTATTAAATATATGGCACTTTGCTCTTTATTTCATAAAATTTCTTAATTTGTCATGACATTACCAGAGGTTGCTTTAGGTGAGGTAGCTCACCTCTGCTAATAAATACAGCAGGAAACCCTGACATGATGTGAAATTGGTAAATTTTTGCTATAGTAATGTTGCAGTAATGGAGTTTAAAGAACAGTCCTTGCTGGCATGGACATAATAACATAACATTGATCAAAGAATAAAAGTGATAAATCCACAATTTTGACCCTTTACCCTAAACTACATCAAATTCTGGCCAGAACACACACAGACCACGGTGGGAAAAGGGTTGGAGATTGTTTGTTGTCAGCACAAATAGACATCTGATTACAAATCAGCTGCTATGATCCCTTGTGTGTGTGCTCAGGGAGCTATAAATGATTGTGTTTTTCCGGTTGGGCAGAGTCATTGATGAAAGTCTATCCTGAGGACACAAACAATCTGACACCAATAGGGAAGAGATGTGTTGTTGACATAATATATAACTGATTGACTAAATCATCATGCCGTGATGTTGTTGCCAGATTTGAATTATATTACTAGTAGAAATAAAAATTGCTAGAAATTAAACCACAATATCACTACATTCACTCCCATTCAAATGGAATTAAAATTACATGGGGAGTGGGGAGTAAAATATTCACCATGCTCCTCTGTAATTTAACTCATCGTTCTGGACAGCATTTTAACCATAGGGAAATTAAATTACAATTATGTGGTCTGTAATAGACATGGACATTCAGCAGGACAGAGCCAAAAGAGCAAGACAGAAGCCTCTTCAGGGGGATGCAGGAGAGACATGAAGCAAAGATACTATGTGAAGTCTGAACTATGCATTCTAGACAGAATGAAAATCACTGAGTGCAGGTAATGTAAACATCACCACACCTCCCCTAGAGGAATATATGCAGTCTGAATGGGCCTTTAGACTGGGTTTGTAATCATTTCCAGCTTTGGACTCCTGATCACAATACCAATAATCTTGAATTATCATGAAGGAATGAAAACGGTGATAGAGGGGAGGAAAGGAAAACAGAGTTGAGTTGAGAAAAAAACAAGATTTTGAGTTTTCCTCTGTCTTTTGGCATTCACATGTAGTTTGTAAAGATTATGAACTTTACTGGGGAAGCTCTTTTTATCCAGTTTTCCTTCCAGCTGTCAAATCTACCTCTACCTCTACCTCCACCTCCATTTTACTTTTTATCCATTTATTTTTACTATCTGCTAAATACTTCCAAATGTTGTGCTTAATCTGAAAAATGTGTTTCAGTGATGTGTTTCTTGCCAATTCAAAGCCATTCATATGAATTAAAAGTATCTTCCCTCTCTATCCTCTTTCCATCTTCAGGACCAGTTTGAAAATCTGGACAAACACACTCAGTGGGGGATTGATTTTCTGGAGCGCTACGCAAAGTTTGTTAAGGAGAGGCTGGAAATCGAGCAAAACTACGCCAAGCAGCTACGGTACATGCACACACTTACACACACAAACAACAGCTAATACAGATGAGCAGGTCTTATAAAAGGTCTTTTGATACAAGGGTGAAACCGACATTTTCTTGCATAGTGTAGCTGCATAGTACACATGCAAGTACATGTAGTTTAGGGAAATTTATCCAAATATTGAGTAGCTCTGCAGTAAAAAAAAAAAAAAAAAAGCTGCATCATTCTTTCTTTAAATGATGTGTCAGATGAGGCAGTCATAGTCATAAATTCTTGCAGTTTTGGCCAATAGGCATGTTACACCCTGACCAATCATAACTCGCTGTGTTTCACAACTTGTGTGACATACATGCGTGATTGGGACAGACTTCACTGTTCTACTTAACAGTGCAAACAGCAAATGTTTATGTATATGATTTTATGAATGAAAGTGAACCTCAAACCAGTCAGTGACACATGATGATGGTGGACTCTCCCTCCCAGTTTGTACAAAGAGGGTAAGCGTGTCAATAAACAGCATACAAGTACACATGTGCAGAGGGTGACATCTCATCTACAGGTTTGATTAATTTGGTATCATGCTTCTCACCTGAGGCTGATTGACAAATGGTTACAGGTTTGCCACAGTGGACAAAAAACAGCTTTGTGCTGCTATCAGTCAATGGAAGAAACACATCATAGAGGCTATTAAATGAGAGAAGACCAGAAAGTTCAGACATGCTCATCTTTGTGTTGGGATGTTGTGAATCATCCCAAATATTACTATGGTTGCCGTCCATGACTGGATACAGGGTATAAAACAAGCCCAGCGCTCATTTTTGTTCCAGGTCAGGTCATTATTATTATCCTTAGTCTGAGTGGACTGACATACCGAGAGCACACAAACCCAGCAATGTCCATACATAATGTCATCAAGTTGCTCATGGAGTTAATGTTAATGAGTGACAGCTGATATGACCTGCTGGAGATGAAGTTAAGTGGCTGGGGAGGGAGGTCACCTTATGGGCTACTCCTGTAAAGGTAATATCATTTTTTATGTACTTTGTTTTCCTTCAGTCATTACAATATTTTAGTATTACAGAGTAACAGTATAACGATCAGGAATTATTTGTTAATGACAGGTATAGCAGAGAAAGAGAGCGTTCACTCTGTCGGTACGCTTTAATCCTCGGTTTTGCGATACAAATAAAGACTCGCCTGCTGATTTATTGAGGCCTATCCAGGCATATTTCAGTGGCTCGGTATTGGGTAAAAGACCGCAGGGAAAGTTTGTGTGCCAAAGTAAGATTTTAATTCGTTCAAAAGTTAAAACCGACCCGAATTTTTTGAACTCTGACTCACCTGCAAACAAATACATTAATATTCACACAGTATTTTTATTTTTTAATGGGTGGATATTTTTTGCTGGTATGTGAGTGAAATGCTGCACTGTAAAGCCTGTGGTAAAGGAGGTGCTGTAATACTACTAGGAGGCGATGGGCAAAACACAGTCTGCTAAAGAGAAGACTAGATTTTATTTCAGCCGATAGCAATCTTTTAAAAATATGCCTGCATACCGATCTTAAGGATTTACTTGGAACATCCCTGTGAAACATTGAGAATGTTAAAATAAAAACAAAGTGTGTAGTAATGTATTTATTTGTTGTTAATCCACCGTTGCAATGCTTGTTGAAACTCCTCAAGCACTAATCTAGTAATCATCATTAGAAACCACTAGAGTCCCAGTAGTTGCTGGTGTGTGATTTCAAAGAGGGAAAATCCCTTCAGAACACACACACACAAGCACACAGGTCTGAAGAATGATCAAAGATACAACTGTCTGTGTTACAGTGTGCATGTTTTTACAGCACATGTGGTTCAGACAATAAATCAAGCAGAAAGGCTCCCTCTTTTGTCATTTATAACAAGAGAACTTGCGCTCTCTCTCTCTCTCTCTCTCTCTCTCTCACACACACACACACACTTTCACACACATATATTCCTCTGCGCTCTAGTTAAATCATTAACTCACTGCAGTCTGTATTGTCAGAGCCTGAGGGAATGGACAGGCAGAGACTTTGATGTTTAAATCTTTGATTCATCTTTAATAATATGCTGAGATCCTCTCTTCTTCTGTGTGGGTTTGTGTGTTTGTGTGTGTGCGTGCATGTGCGTGTGCGCCTGTCTGGCTGCCTTCCTCTTCTGTCTGCTTACCTGCCTCTCTGCCATGCTTAAAATATCAGGCGGTATTTTTAACCTCTGTGTCTTCCTCTTTCCCTTTTTCTATCAGGAACCTGGTAAAGAAATACTGTCCAAAACGCTCGAAGGATGAGGAACCAAGGTGAGTAGGGTCAATAGATTTGTTCTATTTCGCCTGAGTCTTTCTGCTTTTATTTACTTCTTAGATGTCTGCAGAGAGTAAGGGCAGAAAAGGCCTGCTAGACACTTTCTGTCTTTTTCCTCCTAGCACTGGAAATAATGTTTAACACTGGGTTTTTGATGTGGTTTGACAAATCCTGTCTGTCTGCCGATTTACCAATTTAAGAGTTTAATTGGTCTTGTGACAAAAGAGCACTGAGGAAGGGTTTCAGGCAACTTTATTTTAATAGCACATTTCACACCGCACAATAACTCAGTGTCCTTTGCTTTAACTAATATTGTATACAACAGGAGAGGATACAGATAAAGTATACATTAAGAGTCAAGGAAATAAAAGCCTAATGTTGGTAGGTCCACTCCTATCATTATCCTTACTGAAATAGATTTGTGTCATGGTAATATCGACACCCACTCTTTTGCACCTTCTGACTGAACAAATAAGAGAGTATTCATTATAGAAAAAAGCACTGCATTATAATTTATTATATTGTTATTCTTCAGCTTCATGCAGTCAGCTAAGCTGAAATGATGCTGGATATTTTTAAAAAATCACATTATAGACTATACTTAGTTTGTTTGTCATTTAGCCTCTCGTCTTGCATGGACTCTTAAAAATGACATTGCATGACAGCAGATACACCTGGCAGCAGAACAGAGAGGAAGCATTTTGTGTGATTTCCTTTCATGTGTGTCTGTTGTGCAGGTTCACATCATGTCTGTCGTTCTACTCCATACTGAATGAACTCAATGACTATGCTGGTCAGAGGGAGGTGGTGGCAGAGGAGATGGCTCACAAGGTGTATGGAGAGCTGATGAGGTACGGCCAGGACCTCAAAGCTGAGAGGAAGCATGTGAGTACATTACCAAGTTCATGCTTCACTACTTCCTGTATATTATTGAATAAAAGTCACACATGAGCTTTATTGTCAGTGGTTTTCAGTACATCTATTAATAATCAAGACCACATTCCCCAGAAAAGCTGTTGCTTCCTGTCATGTAGCCATCTTCCCTCTGTATCCACTGTGTTGCATCATATGCATTTCTTTTCTGTTTGATTTTACCCAAGAGGATGAGTATGTTGGATGTGATGTTAACCATCTGTCTTTCACTTCGCCCACCATCTGCTGATGCTATAAACTAAAAGTCTGAAATCCACATGCTTTGGAAGAACAGCGCCCTCTTTGTGTATTGTGCTTTAAAACATGAAAGATACCATTAGATTTCACTCTGTTACAATATAAGGCACAATGTACATGCAGTTGTTCCCAGTAATGGTCTTGATTTTAAAAAAAAATTATAATGGCAATGATTTCTTTTGTCTATGTTTTTGGTGATAAAAGTACTTTGGAAGAAATAGTAGAACAGTCCCACAAACAATAATCTACATGCAGATTCTAAAATTAAATGTAACTGGTTTGATGTGGATTCTTTGATTTTGAGTTTTTTTCACTCATTTGCTAATCCATTTTAAGTTTTTGTTAATTATCCTTGCCTTCAAGGCCAGTCTTTAACTTGATTTCTTTACTTAGTAAGCTGATTTTAAGCAGAAGCTGTGATGGAAGGCATGACATTTAACAAGAACTATCATGGCCAGTGACCTTGTAAATAAGACTTTTTCATCCCTAACCCACACATGTCAACAGACCCATCTCCATGACAACTGAGCAAACTCAATCAGCTGATTTCAGACTGTTCAGTATTGTTAAAAGCTCAGATAAAGGACCTTGAGTTTGGATTGTGAGTTTGGATTGTTTTGTCAAATTATATATATTTTGTCAAACATGATATGAAATGTGTCGTCTCTACATGCTAAATGCCAATCTTCCACTTCGACGGGCTTCTAAGTAGCCAGTTTACAGAGTAATTCAATCTCAGTTTGTTATTTTACTGCTTTAGTCACTGGACTCTTGTAAATCTGTGGCTGTGGCCTCTGCACTTTTCTTTCCAGTGGATCATTATTGTGTATATGACACAAATTGTTTCAGTCTTATCATTCTGTGCATGTGTATATGAATGTATTTTTATATATTTACATGTATGTTCCTGTCTTTCTCTGTAAATGTCTCTCTCTCTTTGCTTATGTGTGTGTGTGTGTAAATGAGCAGCATCTACAGGAGGGCAGGAAGGCTCAGCAGTATTTGGATCATTGCTGGAAACAGATGGACAATGTAAGTGAGGAAGGAGGGAGGGTTGGGGAGGACAGTGAAAAGTGTTTAGTGTAAATATTGTCTGTTATGGACATCCAGCTGCTCTCATTTCATACTTGTTTGCATGAGGAATGCAAGAAATGCTAACAAAGGTAACTAGAGGACAAATGGGGATCCGCTTTTTGCCTGACCTCCACACATACCATCAATTTGCGAAGACACAAATGTGGCCTTTCTCCGACTTGTGTATGTTTTTATGTCAGAAATGATTATTAGAGGTTCCTCTGTACTGTTCATTCCGAATTAAAGTAAAGTAAGATATTAGACTTTTTTCTGACTGTGAAAAGACAGCAGTGTCCTTTTCTTCTTCCTGGCAAACTTCCCGGTCTACAGGGACCATCCCTTTGACAAGAGTATTGAGATATTGTTTCTATAAAGGCAACGGTAAAAGCTGTCATGTAAACTATTCTTATTTTTCTCTGCCTTGGGTTTCACACAGGTTCTGTCACAGCTTAATCACTGAGGGCTCAATAATGGCCATAATAACAATATTTGTGTCCTTAGGTGTTGTTGTCTGGTGGACTATAGACAGACATGTAGTTGTTCTGGTATCAACTAATGTGATTCTAACGTGTGTACTGATGTGATTGTTTAGGCCAAAGCCCAGTTCTACCTGCGGACTCACATGACTGATGAGAGTAAGAACGAATACGCTGCTCAGCTACAGAACTTCAATGCAGAGCAGTGGAAACATTTCAACAACTCCATACCAAGCATCTTCAAGGTAAACCAAACAATATTAGTCTGTAGCTTCACATTCATACTTGACATGAGTTTACTTTCTTTCAGGGATGGGATTTTATTACAGTCTCATAGCATAGGTTATCTCTACAGGTCCTGATTTGTTTTTTTAAACCGTTGATCTCAGCTCCCTCGAAGGTCCAAAAGTTTTTTTCAAGTTTGCTGTATACAGTAATGCTACTTATAGAGTGTTTTTTTCCTCTCTGATATTCCTCAGTTCTTTTGTTCTAGTAGTAGATGGGTCTGTTTAGTTAAGGAGCGCTTTTTATAATTTCATCTATTTATTTTAGACTCATAGTTTAATATTTGTAAATATATAATTGTGTAAATGTTTAACAATATGTGACACACAAGAAGAATAATAAACAGCAGAACTACCTAATAAATAGACTTCAGATTTTTACTCAGCCTTTATTGCCTATTGTCTCAGATATCTCAGTACCAGAAGCACTGAAGCATTTACCTTTTTTAAATTGTTCCACCTCTTTCTAATGTTTAGTATTAGCTTCACATTAACAAACCAGTATCATGTTTAGAGAAAGTCTAGCACTCTGTGTAAGTACCTCATTAAATGTTTAACTTAGTGGCTTGTCTCATGTAAACCATTACTAATATATTTAGTGGGTATCTGCATTGCCCAGGGAAAGGATCTGCCAACCCTTGTAAAAGCCTTGTAAAAGTGTCAGTGTAAACAGTGCAGCATTTGGCTTGTTGCTGTTGTTTATTCCATGTCCTCCGCTCTTTGTTACAGAATCTGCAGGACATGGACGAACGTCGGACGGTGAAGCTCGGCGAGACATACCGGAGCTTTGCTGAGGCAGAGCGGAGAGTCGTTCCCATCATCTCCAAATGTCTAGAAGGAATGGTTTCTGCCGCCAAAGCTGTCGATGAGCGAAGGGTATGTAGCAGAGAGGGGGAAGAATGAAAGGAAGGAGAGAGAAACCAGACAAAGAGAAGGAACAGAGGGAGGCTGGATGTGGATAGGAGAACTTATTTACACGTTTGGTATGTCTTCCCTCTCTTCCTGTCTCCCACCTTACACTTGTCCCTCTGTCCCCTCTTCCCAGGATTCGACCATTGTTGTGGAGTCATTTAAGTCAGGCTTTGAACCTCCAGGTGACTTCCCCTTTGAGGACTTCAGTCAGAACCTGAGCAGAACAGGCTTAGATGGGTCCATCAGCAACACACCCAAAGGAGACCGAGACAGAGACGGGGTCCCCGGACCACGATCTGACCCAAAACACCCTATGAGCAGAACCAAGAATAAACTTTGGCTGTTTGGGAAGAAACCAAAGGTACAAGGACTATATGATGCTCATTGTAGCTTCAAATCAATGTTGTATATTCATCTAATACAGCAGAAGTGTCACAGGAAAGGCACAGCCATATTAATCATCTATATAGTATGGTATATTTTAATAAAAATGTAGTATATTACTTCTCAGTGACATGCAAGTTAAGTTCAAAAGACTGACAACTGAACAAAAACTATATTAGTTTTATTAGTATACATAATATGTTAATATAGATGATGAATTGCAACTGGTTGGAAATCCTCAGGGCTGTCCGTAATGCACTACAGATATAGCAGTTAGACAAAGCGCATTTTGTAAACAAGGAATGACATGACCATTAGTTAATTTTGCCAGCAAGTCTTTCTCAATTCAGCTATCTAAGCTTTAAAAAAGCACCAGTGTTCACTTCCTCACAGACTTATTATAGTGAGTGCTGCATTTACATCAGGTAATAGATCACCACCCTGCAGCTGCACATCATACAGCTTTATTAGTCACATCCTCAATTTTCTTTTCTCCATCCCTGCCCTCTGTAGTTTTTCTCTCCCACAAGGAAAACAGGGAGAAAGTTACTATTAACATTATTTCCCTCTAGAGTTTCACTTTCTCAACACTCAGCTTGTCTTGAGTTAAAGGTTTTTGTCACCTTTCCATTGTTTGAGATAACAAAAAAGTCTCTTAGAACTTTTCTCTGATACACTCCTTGGACCTTGCCCTCTCTCCATTCAGACCATGTTGGCTAATCATTACCAATCTGCTGTTGGCGTCATCAGTATCAGAAAGCTGTCTGATGACTAGGGTGTGTGTTTGTGTATATGGGCTAGATTCATTGTTAAACACACAGTGCCCTAAATTTCCAGAGGTGTGTCTCATACAAGGTGGAGGTTAAAAGCCCCTGATCTTAGATCTTAAATCTAAGCAACAACAAAAGTAAGAGGAAGGTATCACTTATTAAGAGTTTAACACTCAAAAACTTAATTTGTGTCTCCAGGACTGTGGGGTTGTGGTTTGCCCAGATTTGACTGACAGTGACCAAACAACACTTCAGCTGTCATCAGAGTCGTGTCAAGTCATGACTGATGCATGAAGAAAGATGGCATCATTTTTTTCCAGTTGAGCCCCACATAATTCATATCAGTGAAAAAAGCATAAGGAAAATCAGAACAGAAAAAAAGAATTTTTCTCACAACCCTATTATGAAAGCGCAAAAGAAGGCAACCACTCCTGGTCAGACATTTAATAAACATTCATAGGATGGCTGTAATTTATCAATCTGAGTCAGTGCTGCAGTGATCAAAGTGCTCTGAGTTGTTGAAGAAAAGTCATGCAAGAGTAATGCTTATTCATACTCCCGCATGACTTGGTGGGACCCCTGATGATAATAATATCCTTGTAAATCTGAATTCTTTTATCATGAATACAAATCTGCAGTTCCAACCAGTAAAAAAGGAATGACATTTAATTCAACTTCCAACTTGTTTTTGTTCACTTTATGGAGTTCCACGTGTTGTACGTGACCATGACCAACTCTCTCTCCCACCATCAAACAAGAAATATTTTTCATAATATACCACAAATCCAAAGAATGTGTCGTCCTGACCTCTGGCTTTGTCCTCTCTTCCTACTCCCCCACCAGTCCCCCTCCTCCTCTCCTCCTCCACCACCTTTTTTCTCTTCCTCCTCCCGTCCTCGGCCCACCTCCAGCCTATTCCCTCCACCCCGGTTCAGTTCTGACCTTGTGAGCCACTATCTGTCTGAGATAAAGACTACAGTACCCAGAATCCCCCAGAATTTGAGGGGCCTGAGGAGAGGGGTGAGACAGGAAGTAGTGTTGCAGTGTGTTTGATTGAGGCAGGTTGATGTGATATTGTTTTTTGTTTTTGTTTTTTAATATTTTCTACACAGTGTCTGCAGGTCCTGGATTAGAATGAAATATGTTAGTTTACTAAGCTCCATTCATTAAATGACCTTTATGCAGTTGGCCTCAAACCTGCTTATGAGGCCAGACTCCTGCTCTCATTGGTCTGATTTGATTCATATTTTCTAAATATTACTTGCAGACACTCTGTTGCAGTGTTTATCTTGCTCATTTCTTATTTTTTCTGTTTTCATCTTTCTTGGTTTGTCTGTCTTTTTCTTCTCTGTCTGATTCCTTCTTTTCCTTTTATTTTTGTGATTCTTTCCCTGTTTGTATTAGACAGTTCTTTGCTCCAATCACAAGATGGAGGATCCTTGGTGACTGACAGTGTTTTTAAGTGTGTGTAAGAGCTTTGGAGGGTTTTTGGCATCATGGTTGCAGTGTTGTGTGGGGGAAAAGGGCTGAAAATGTGTTAACAACATCAGGTGTGTTGCTCTGATATTGTTCTGTGGTTTGCAGTGGTGTGTGTGTTTGTGTGCGCGGGCTGTAGTGGCTCTGCTAACAGTGTCAGTATGCTGTAAAACAGAGCTCTCTGCTTTCAGACAGTGACTGGCTGATTTTCAGTCTGGTTAATATTTCTCACTGGTTATGGAAAGTCAAATTTTGAGAAATGTATTCTAGTCAGAGAAAGTCAGGGAATTTGTAAATTTGTGTGGGAAGTCAGTTAAAAGTACCCTGTAGATTTCTTGTAAACAAACAAATGTTTACCAAATGTATTGCATGTATCCTAGAGGCTTAATTATTATTATAACTTTACAATAAGATGACATTTGGTGTTACTGTCACCAAACGTCAATAAGCAGAATAGCATGAAACCGTCAGCAGGATTATGTGTATGCACATGTGTTCTTGCATGATGCAAGAAATGGGACCAAAGCACCAAGCAAAACATTGCTCCTTAGCATTACTAGTAGTTAGAAACTCCATAGGGTATATTTTAGGAACATACAGGAATGCATTTTAAATCATCCCTATGAGTATCTTTTAAGGAAGTTTTCTTTTTTCAACCAGCCAGAAAAAAACCCAGTTTTACTTTCATGAAAGACCTCTTTGTTATGGAAAGAAGAAATACACCTGTAAATGCTTCCTCCCTTTACAAGAATAACCCACCTGGGTGCTAATGAAAGCAGGAAACAAAATCAGAAGTGAGTCATTGCACAGCAGGAGGCCAGTATACATATTCAGTATTTCTTGTACATCAGATAATAAGTGTAACTGTTGTTTAGTAAACATGAGCTGATGAACTTGTTATTTAATATACATGAACTATTAGCCTAGCCTCCAGGTGTACAAGGGTCACACTGCGAACACATACTGATCAGACTGGTTTTCATAATGACCAACTGGATTGTGTCTGTCTGTTTTACACACTGACAACTAACCAGCATCCCATGTTGTTTGTCTCTTTTTACTGTAATGGTTAATGCCTCAGTGGTCAGTAAAGATGGTAAGTGAGTGAGTGTGTGTGTATAGAGTAGCTATAAGAAGACCCAGCTTTGTAGGTGCTCATGCATGTAGGACTTCCCATAGGATCCAATATATAAACCCAGTAGTGATGGTTAGCTATTGTTCTTTTCCCAGTTAGAATAGTTTTCCTGCTCTCTACCATATGATATTCACCAAACTAAAACTATGTTAAACCCACTGTAGAGCAAATAGAGTTCCCCAGTTACAGAGCCACAGGTTTTCCCAAGTGTTAAAGTAGCATTGTTCGGGATATTGTATCATTTCTGATGCAAAATTACAATTTTTAGAAGACAGCAAGGACAAAAAACAGCTTTTGAATACTTTAAGTTATGTTTGGATACCAACTGGACAAACAAGGACAAACAATATCCAGCCCAAGTTACTGATTGAAATTTTGTTTATTCCTACGTGTCTGAGAACTGGCAAAACAGTCTCACTGCAACTGCTGTTTCCAAGGTAACGAATGAATTTTCAGTCTAAACTTTTGGATGAACATGGATGAGAACACCTTAAAATGCTCAGAAAATGGAAATTTGAACATCTTGTACAGTATTGTGCAAAGTCTTAGGCACCAAAATAAAGTGGGGATGCTTTCAAAAATAATGCCATGAATAGTTTCATGTTCTCTGGGGACTGTACCATCTGTTGCAGTTCTTCTTCTTGTTGCTGAAGGTAGTTCTTAATGACTCTGGCTGTATGTTTTGGGTCATTGTCATGCTGCAGATGTTTGCTCCCTGATGTTTTGTGTGATGAATAAGAATTCAAACATTTTCAAAACTTTTGCACGGTACTGTACATTTCCATGACAACTGGGCAAACTTAATTTGCTGAGGAAGATCATGTGATATGATTTAAAACTCCAGAGCAACCACTAATGGACCTTGTGGTGAGATTAGTTTCAAGGTCAAGAATTAACTTTCAACCTTAACATGTCTTGGGATGTTTGACACATCAGTCAGTTTTAATATGACTTATTTTTTGGCAACTGAGAGAGTAGCATTACTAACAAGAGGATTATGTGACATTTAAGTTTAAGTACAATAGTTACATGCTGAGTTGAGCTTGAAATCTTCTATGGAAAGTGCATTCACATATGGAGGCACAAACCAGACTAAACTGAGGCATCTGGGCTCAGCAAACCTAATGGAAACAAGTTGGTGGTGTAAATGGCATCTTAACAGATCTCTCCACACTTCAGGGAAACATACACCGAAATCTTTATTCCGCTGTATTTTCCCAGGGTTGGTCTCTAACATCACTGACTTCATCCTGAGTTGGTATGCAGTGACACACAGTTAAAGGAACTGATGTTAAGTTCTGTTTCTCCTCACCAGGCCCCATCTCTGGAGGATTTTAGTCACTTACCTCCGGAGCAGAGGAGGAAGAGGCTGCAGCAGAGGATCGATGAACTCAACAAAGAGCTCCAGAAAGAGATGGACCAGAGGTAAGATGCCTAACAAGAATTCCTTATCCAGTCCAAACCATGAACACTTTTAGAAAAACAAGAAGCCTGGTTCTCAAATTCTATGGCTTGTTTCTTGAAACAATTTAGATTAGTTAAAGTAAAGTAAGTTCCAGTATGTCATTTCATCAGTAGATTTCATTTATTGTTTGAATTTTAGATTTAACTGCTTTGGCCATAACTCATCAGCCTCTAATCACAGACCCAACCACTAACAGAGATTTCCAGCATGAAAATAAGCAGTGTAAAGCTATGATTCAGCTGAGCTGACTCTGACTGCAGTAAACAGTGAGGGTGATGAGTTGCAAGGCCACAAGAAACAAAAGAATCATGAATAACCTTTTTTTTTTTGGTCAAAACTGTGGCAGGAAAAGTACCATGAAGAAGCTGTAGAACAGTGTGGATGTGCTGATGTTGTTCTTCATTTTTGTGACCAATGATGTGTTTATTATGATTTGTCCACTCCATCAACTCTGGTGCATGTTTGTGTGTTTCTGTCAGAGATGCCCTGAACAAGATGAAGGATGTGTATGAGAAAAATCCACAGATGGGAGACCCCAACAGCCTGCAACCTAAAATATCAGAGACCATTTGCAACATGGAGAAACTGCGCTCAGAAATCCACAAAAATGAGGTAAAGATGAGAGATGTCAGACTAGGGGAGAATTATTTCAATTTTTGATGGATGCAGCTTCTGGCTTGTTGTGGTGGTGATGGCACCACCTCCTGGTCAAATACATAAAAAGCTATTTAGTGTGAATGATGATGCTGTCAATTAATATATGTGCATGTAATATTAATAGATGTCTCATCTCAATTTCTCTGTTGGCAGACTTGGTTATCTGAGGTGGAGGGAAAGCAGAGCTCCAGAGGAGACAGAAGACACAGCGCCGACAACCACCATCACACTCCTCAGGGCAGAGAAAGGTAAGAACCATCAACAAACAAACCCTAGTACACACAGACGTACAGGGTGTACTCTGACAGAGAGAGAGAGAGAATGGAGATTATATTACAGAATAATGATAAGTGCCAGGTAGTGTCTCTACAAAATACAAGATCTAAATGTATTTAAAATGTGTTCTTGTTCCATATCTGCATTTTTTAAAGATCAAACTCACTGAACTTTTGTTTGTCACACTGACGCTCACACATTTTTATTAACTTGGGTTTGTTTAGTAGACCTTTCAACAGTGGTTCATCCCCTAATATTCCTCCAAACATTCAGTTTTCCTCATGGGAATGATTTACATCGTGGCTTACCTTTGTTACTGTATTGAGCGAGGGGCAGTTCCATATTTCAGTCCCACAAACACAAAGCTCACTCCTGCTGCCTGTTTCCCATCAGTCCTGAGGGCAGTTACACAGACGACACCAGTCAGGAGCATCACACACCTCACCACCGCACCAGTCCTCCACAACCTGGACACCCGAACCCTGACCCTCATGAGTTTGATGATGAATTTGATGATGATGACCCGCTGCCTGTCATCGGACACTGCAAAGCGCTGTATTCCTTTGACGGTAAGAAGCACGTCAGAAATCTCCCACCTGTCACTGTCTTGTTCCTGTAAAAGCTGCTGTGTCTACAAAAGTAGCTTTTATAGTTACCTGTTATTTAGCTGTGACAGTTTAGTCATGATAGAACTGCATTTTGGTTTTCTAAGCTAACTAGCCAGGTGGCTAACTTGGCATAGAAACAAATGTTAATGATAGCATCTTGCTGCTTACTATAGCTACTAGCCAACAAATGTCAGCAACTGTTGCTAATGTTAGCAACATTAGATGTGTTTAACATCATGTTGCTATTTAACATTACCATTACCCAGCCTCTTAGATTACAGTCTATAGAAAAAGTGCTCTTACATTATTCATTAGAGATATTTCGCTATGTTTTAAATAAAAAAATGTAATTGTGCACCAACATAGAAACTAAATCTACAAATGGACAGCTGTGGCTCAGGAGTTCCAGCAGATCATCCCCCAATAGCAGGTGGTAGTTTGATCCCTGGCTCCTCCTGTCCGTTTGTCAACGTTTCCAAGGCACCAAACCCCAAATTCCTCTAGATGCTCAGCACCTTGCATGGCAGCTCGCTGCTGATCGTGTATTAATGCAGGTCATTTATCAAATATCTGTAGTAGTTTGAGACAAACTGTGTGTGGCTGTGGTCTCACCATGGTTCGATTGATTTACAGGTCAGAATGAGGGGACGCTGGTGATGAAAGAAGATGAGGTAATGATCATTGTTAAACTTAAAATACTCATTATTTATTTATTTATTCTTAGCTAAATTTGTTTGCAGTTTTGATAGTATTGTTAAACTGACTTATCTGTGTTTAGAATTGATTTAATTTAAGTGATGACAAGTCACACTGTTGTGTGAAAATGTCAAACTATTTAAAAAGTATTTTTATTAGCCACAGATTAATTGCATTAATTTTAAAAACTCCTCTCCCGTTGCTTGCAGGTGTTGTACATCATCGAGGAGGATAAAGGTGATGGCTGGACGAGGGCGAGGAAGCAGAGCGGAGAGGAGGGCTATGTTCCCACCTCCTACGTAGAAATCACCATGGAGAAAAACAGCAAAGGTGCTGTCACCTACATCTGAAGCCACACTGTCCTCTGTCCTCTCCTCCATTCCTCTGTCAGTCTCTCCATCTGCTCTCTGTTCTTCAACATAACACTACAAAGGAAAAAGACAGCATCTGAACACCTGCATGGACATTCATCCATTTCTCTTTTCTGATTTCCATCCCATCTCTTTATCCTTCTGTGTTGTCTATTAATCATTTGTCCTCATCCTCCTCTCATATGTGGGACTGTTTCAGAGGTGAGTGTCTGAGCACAAAGACAAATAGGAAAACCCTATTTGATGGTGTTTGAGTGATGTTTATATTGTATTTGAGGCATTTCTCTGTGTTTGAAAGATGTCTCCACTGCTGTTTTGAGCCCCATGTCAAGGCTACACCACTTCTTATCGATCAAAGTGTTTAAGATTGTTTTATGTAATATATTAGAAACAATTTATTTTTATTTTTACCCATTCCTTTAATTATTTTTGACATTTCCTTTTAAAACTCCCTGATTTTAAGCTCTTTGGATTCATGTGTTGACATAGTTTGAAGTGAAAGATGTTCTGATTTCATCTGTTTTTTATTTCTGTCTGATTGCAGTATGTGTGTGTGCATGTGTGGACATGCACATTTGTTTTTTCTGTGTTATCTGTGCCATCACACTAAAGGTGGAATTACATTTACAGAGGTTTGTCTGGTTTCAGCCTTGGTGGTTTTGTATCAAACAGTTAAAAGGGATAAAAATTCAATTCAATTTCTTACAGAATCCAACTGTAGAAACAAAGTTTTCACATTGGATATTGTTACAACTTGTTGGACTTATTTTGTATTTTGATATTGAGTATCCTTTCAGAGCAGAATATTTTATGGATAACGCTAAGAATTATTCAGCTTTTTTCTTATTGTTAACAAATCCTATGAAAACCAACAATGTGTTTATTTGTTTCTCAGTACTTGTCAGTGGCACTCAGCCCAAAGCCTGATCATTCTCAAGACATCAGTCAGCAAAAAAATAGTCATTAATTGATAGTTAATAAAAACTAACTAAATAAGAGTGGCAGTTCCATAGTTTCTAGCAAACATTGCTAAAACTGTAGTAAATAGTGCATTTGTTGGAGATTGTTTTCAGCTGCAACCAATACTCAATTTGTACTCTTGTGCAGTAGTTTGAAATGTTGACCCTAAGGCAACTTCTCACATGTATATAATGACAGGTGACGCTGTCTGTATTATCTTGCACTCATATGCTGGTTGTTCTTGGTCATTGTTTGAGTTGCTGATTAAAAACAGCCCTGACCACTGGAGTTTCCATGATAATATAGGTCTGTAGCTCACCCACTGAAAATGATTCATTCTACCACAGTCCTGTTCAAAGGTTTATTATTGCAGCCAACACCTTGTTGTACAAACAAAGCATCATGGCACTCAAATACTGAGTGACCATACAGAGAACAGCTGACTGGCAGCAGTTATCAGTTCTTCCACAGTCAGTTAGCAGTGACTGTGACTTAAAACTTAAAACACAAACCACCTCCTTAACTTGAATCATGTTTTTTAATGGATGCACCTTGTGTGTGTCTCGGTGTGTGCGTTTGAGTAACTGGTTCTCTCCTCTATGTGACTGCAGGTTCCTGAGGGCTGCAGGGTGGCCGGGCGATTTGATTGGCTGGTGGAGGGCTCACGCTGATTGCTGATTATTGGTGGTGGGGGTGACTGAGAAAGAGAGAAAAATAGGGGGAAAGAGAGAGGTAGAGAGGGAGAGAGAGGTGAAGTGGGCTGGGAGGCAGGTTTGCATGTCTGCATGCTCACATATCCATGATCAGCAAAGCATTTTGGGTCACTAGAGGAAGAAAGGAGGGTCATATTGTACGTAGAAGAGATAATCCCAAAGCCATAAACAGGCAATAATATATTCAATATCTTTAAGTAGGATCCTAAGTGGTAGCCACAGGAGAAGTCCCATCTTGAACTGTAGGTTTCTGACTTTAACTGTTGGTCTTGAAAGCAGCAGAACATGAAACTGAGAAGACCTTTCAGACCGGGAAGTGACTCCTGCAGCAGCTTCAGCTAAACATACACTTAGTTGACAGTTTATTAAGTACACCTAACTTAAACTAAAACAACATCATGCAATAAATCCTACTGTCATTAAGGTTTATAATGTTCAGTTTTTGTAGAGAGATATTGATTCAACTCTATGATTATTTAGAAAGGTGCAGTTGGTGGTGCTTCTAAGGTGTTTATAATATTTTGTCCATCCCATTTATATCAGTGTGGTTTGGCTAAATGTTTTGGTGAACATCTTGTAATCTGTTGACTAAATATGAAAATGGATTCTGGTTTTTAGGACATTGTGATGCACATGAGCACCACACACTACATCCTCAATAATGATCACACAATTTGAAACATTTGAAACTGAACATTATAACCTTCATGAAGGGAAGATTTATTGCAGGATTGTTGTGTCAGACTGCATTAGCAGACAAAGCTACTGCAGTGTTTATTTAAGCTTAGCTACTTAAATAATTTCTGACCATTTCCTAAATCAGATGCCTAACACATAAACTTCTCCTCCAAACTTTTAGTCCAGCTCCTGTGGAGAGAAAAACCAGTTGATTTCAAACTCAGATTATCAGGGTTTATTAATTTTCAGGGTCAGGAATGCTTACAGTACTTGCTGCCACTAACAATATCAGTGCTGCACTGTTCCAACTCACTCCTGTCATCATCATCATCATTATCTGTGCTCTGTTGGTGATGTCTGCCTGCCTGAGCCACTCTGCTCCTCATGCCTGCCCTCACCCCCATTCAGTCGCATGTTTTTAACGTGTCTTTATTGTCTCCCAAACATGATCAGGTGTGTGTGCGTCTTTGGCTGTGTTGTGTGTTGAATGCCATAACATCATGATGTTTTCATGGACCTCCAGCACGAGTATGATTTATTTATATTTGTTTAATGTCTCCCAAACAGCAAAAATCAGCTATTAATTAGGTAGATAGCAGGACTATCAGGTGAAAACAGGACCTCTCGTGCCCTCTCCTCCGTTCTTTTTCTTTCTTTTCTCACCTTTCTTCCGTCCTTGGTTGTAATTCCACCAGTCGACCAGCAGATGGCAGCGTTTCTTCAAAGAACCACTGCTCAGCCTGAGCTGGACTGGGCTACTTTTCTTAACACCAAACAAATAAAGAGGAGCTCTGTTGTTGCTGCGGTCAGACTCTGCCTTAAAACTTCATGTTGTTTTACTGTGGAGGGATTTTTCCACACATACATATCTGGATGTGTCTGCTCCTTCCACCTGACTACATCTCCCATCAGCCACCTGGGCTCCCCCTTGTCTCTGTGGAGGACTTGACTGCATCTCCATGAAATATTTTTCCCATTTAATCAGTTGTATTTGTGAATGTGACGACACGCACGCATGTATCAACAACTTGTACGCACGTATATGGAAAGCCGGACAGGTCAAAAATACAATTTTGCCTGTTTGGCTCAATGTGTGTACATGTGTTACACGTGTGACGTTAGTTTTTACCATTTGAATGAATTGTACATATTAACATCTCTTATGTCATGCTGAATGTGTTTCCATTGTGATTGTTTTTAGGTTTGTTTGATTGACACTCTTCATGAGAGACAACAAGGTTTGAATTGAACCGATGCACTTTGCCCTGAAGTACTACAGCATTTGAATCTGACTAAATGAACGAGTGAATAAATGAATGGACGAATGACTTCAGGTCTGTGTTGTCTGCTGAGAGAGGTGTGATCTTTATGAATGACCACTGTGTAGCAGCGAGAAACAAAAAATGGCCCTAGTAAATTTCTCTTCTAAAATGGTTTTTATACTCTTTTTGTAATGAGCAATGACCAACTTCTTTTGCATGATTTTCTAGATTCATTCGTCTCTCTGGTGATTACTTTTTAACCACTTACTGTATCTGTTCAGTAGACTAAGAAAATTACACGTCTCACGCAAAGTTTGACTCCTTTTGATGCTATTTAAGACAAAAATGCCACTAACAATTCTCATATGAAAGTAATCTGAACAGCAGGTGTTAGCAGCCTTAGTTAGAATCTGTGTTTCTTTGATGAAGCTGTGAAATGTACAGAATGATGCTGTAGATGTTGTTACTTGAACTTTTCCCTGGCCACACTACTCCACATTTCCCCTGCTATCTGTGACCATTTTGTCTTGGACATTAAAGGGGTATTTCAGCAGTTTTAGTATTTCACCAATCAGAGACAGAGTAAAGCAAAAACGATCAAAACAGAAGCAGCAGAGGCTAAAATATCTTCACTTTCAGTCCCTTAATATGGCTCATACTCCAAAAATGTTGGATCTTACATTTCCCATAATGCATTTTCACATTGTCTAAGTACACAGTCCTTGGTAATTGCCTACATCTTTCAAAGCTCCACTGAAGGTATGATACAGCTGTCTTCACTGGCTGAGTAGGATTTAACCATGGTGAGTAAAATGAGTTTTGATGTGTGGTGAAATGCCCCTTTAAGAGTCCTCCTCTGCTGATTTGGATTTGAATTGTTTGGGGATGCAAAATGGTGCAAATGAAAGTAACCTTGGTCTGCAGCTCTGTCAGCTTTTGCGTTTTATTCTGATGCCTTGTAAACAAAGTACAAATATCCATCACTGCTTTTTGTTTTGTATTCATATCTAACATCATGTAGGGCTCTGATGATTATTTCCTCAATTAATCAGTCATTGTCTATAAAATGTCAGAAATGCTCACTGGAATTTCCCAGCCTAAGGTGTGGCATCTTCATATGTCTTGTTCAACAGTAAAAAGCCCAAAGATGTTCAGTTTAATATACAACAAATTAAAACATCAAATCCTCACCAGCAAATGTATGCATTCTTACTTATAAAATAACAAAAAACAGTTGCTGGTTAATTTTCTGATGATCGACTAATGTATTAATCCACTTATTGTTGTAGCTTTCGTGTCATGGTTTTCCAAACCAAGACGAGCTACAGCCATAATACCTATCAACATTTTTGAGAGCCCAAGGCGATGTCTTCCAGGTGCTATTTTTGTTGAATAAACTGTCAATAACCCAAAGATATTCAATTAACAATGATATAAAATAGAGAAAAACAGTCAGTCTTTGCATTTGAGAAGCTGGAGCGCATGAATGTTTGGTATTTTTGATCAACTTATTGTCAAAAAGCAGATAAATTGATTGTTTCAGTACTAAAACCGATACCCTGCTTATTATTGTAATTTTAAATGTGCACTCAGACACAGGCAGAGAGGATAATCCTCTGATGGTGACATGAAGACTCATCCTTTTCACGTTAAATGAATGTTTATGTTGCTGTCTGCAGGGCACTTTTTAAACTCAGTACATCATGCAAACTCTTAAACAGACAGTACACTCCAAATTTGTCATTTTTTAGGCATGTTTGTAATGTACCGTCCCTTTAATCAAAGGTGTATGAAGTTATTGGTGATGCAGCAGCTTTGAAATGAGTCAAATTGACCAAATGTCCCATTAACAGTAATTTCTTTTAACCGCTGATATTCCTATAAAAAACTGTGAGCTGTGTATTATAATAGCCACTGTGCTGTAATCTTAGATATTATGCAAAAACACATAATAACAAATCAGCTTTGAGATGCTAAATATGATTTTAAAAATCGCAGTTAATTCTTGTACAAACAGTTCTCTACTGAAACCTGCCAAGCTACTGTGAGCGTGCTGCTGTTTATCATCCAGCAAAAACCAGACGACGTCTTCTTTTTAATCTCCGGTCATCACGTCCTGTGGAAACTTTGTACATCTGACAACCATGAACATATACTTTACATAGCCCTTTTTACTATTATCAGTACAAATATTTACAGTTAATAAGAAACAATAGCAGGTACAAGGTGTTTTAGCAGGAAATTAACATGTCAAATCCATGTAGATGAGTGTGTTTTTACCATGTTGTATATGTTTTAATAACCAATGGCAGTACTTCTTTCCATATTGTTGTGCACATCTTTTTACTTTGAATGTTGTCGGACACTTTGTGAACAAAATGCTTCTTTTCTTCTTCCAAGATATTGTTCTAATAAAATAAGCAGCAATGAAAGTAAATCAGTTCCTGTGATGTTTTGTCGATGAGGTGAAGTGATCTTTGTCTACATATACTCCGCTGCCTCCCGTAGACACAGTTGTTATCTTGACAAAAACACTTAACAATTAAACACAGTTTTTAAAAAGTATTCTCTTCAACTAAAATGTAAGGTCATAATTGTATTTTTAAACTCTGCTAAGGTCACACAGAGTTAAATGTTTGTGTAAGGCTGACACCTCGGTCATTCATTTTATTGTTAAATACACGTAATTTTTCTATTGTTGACTTTGAAGGTAGATTTTTTTCCTCATTTTTTCCTCCATGCTTTAGAACTGTTCAGTTACGTGGTTTTAATTTGAGTTACACTGACGTCATTAAAAGGGACACTTGACTCTAAATGTACTTGTCACATGATTCTTCTGTTTTATTCTTGTTGAAGAAATACATTCTTGAATAATGTCAAAGTAAAAGTGCAACATTTTCAAATAAACATGTCCCTTGTTTTTGAAACAAAGTGGAATTTTTGACCTGTGTCTGCTGCGTCTTGAACCTGCCAAAATTAAGGTGAGTAAAACAAAATCATGATGGACGTGTAATGTACACTGTCTCTAATGTTGGTGAATTTATGATGTCATACATTAAAGGATGTTTACGCACTTAATCCACCTCAAACATCTTCTGTTTTCCAAATGAACAACTGAATTTACTTCTGCTCTTGTTTTTATCTTGTAGGATCTTCTGTGCATTTTGTGCGACATCATGTGCAGGCTCCAGGTGGCGCAACATGATGTCACAGCCCTGGTCTCCAAGAGCTCCGCCCCCTCAGGTGTGACTGATGCTTCATCAAAGTGAGGAGCGGCTGGAAGCGGAGGAGGGAGGTCAGTGTATCTCAGCAGATGAAGAAGAAACATTTACTTTTAATTTGCTGTTTATAATTTTATCCATAAGAGCCACCATTAATAACTGTCCTATAATCACAGTATTACAAATATTACATTATTATAATTTTGCATTCATGCATATTTGGGCTGTTAGACTTTTCTACAATGATGTTATTGTCTCTTTCATCAAACAAATTCTCATCTCTTGTCAGAACTTGACACCTACAATACCCACAATGCACCATGACCAACAACTGTTTGGAGATTTGGGTGTGCTGTGCTAGCAGTGGGCTACATTGGTCAGGTAAGCTCTTTTTTTTTTTCAACCTCTGGTCAAACTGAATGTTATTTATCAGTTTATGCAAGTATATGTAATAATAATAATAATAATGATAACAATAAATAAGTCTATAGTATTCTCTTCAACTAAAATGTGAATTCATAATTGTATTTTTGAACTCTGCTAAACATACAGAAACATTCAGTTTATGAAACAATGACTTGACCTCCACAGATCATACACCATATTTATTAAATCTTAACCACCATAGTTCATAATAATATAAACATTAAAATTCATCAACATCTTTTTTACAGTCAGACTTCTACAGAAAATATGTACAGTCTATTATTAACATGCTAATGCTTCAAATATGTACAGCTTTAGTCTCTCACATGATAACAGAAGATCAGTTCTTGTGGTTTTATGCACAAAGTCAGATTTTTTATTTGTCAGATGCTTTTGTGTTTCTGTACAAACCCAGACTGTGAGAGAAAAAAAGACACTTGGGGCTACATTTTCGCATGTACAGAAAGGTTTTTTTGCAAGTATCTGATTTTCTGCTCTTATGTAAATGTAGCAAAAAAGACTTGTTGTAGATCCTCTTTGTCATCTGCTGATTTGATGAAAGATCATCTCAGAAAATGCTTCAGGGAACTTGGCTACTAATATTAAAATACAGTTATAGCCTGTGTGTTATTTAACTGCACTTAAAAAGTCAGAATGAGTATGAGAGTTACTGAACCAAAGTTACAGAGGCAAACTGGAAAACTCTTTGGAGACATTGCCACAATTCTGCGTCAACCGCTGTTGCAGTCATATGATCCTGAAATGTTTTGTACAGACAGAATCAGGAGACTTAGAGCTTTCAAACAGTGTGTAATTTGTCTGGATTGTGTGAAGACTGAGTCAGATACAGACCAAAACACACTGAAAGTAGCGCCGCCAAGGCCAGAGGATGGTGAAACAGGTTAAATGGTTGCTCTCGTGGCATCAGTTTTTGAGTCTGTGTGGAAAACAGCTGAGTAGTTTTGAGTTCAGTAGGTTCTGGGCAACTACAGCTGCAGGAGCTGTATCCTCATGCTGCCTCCAATCACTTCCTGCTTTGTTTGTTTTTTTTTTTCTTTTCTCATCTTCCCTTCATCACAGGACAGTTTCTGATCCACCAGACGTTGTTTTTCTCAGTTTTATTAGGTTTAGAGTGAGTCTGTGTGTGTTGTTGTTGCTCAGATGAAGTTAGATTAAGGTCTGTGTTTTGGGTGGAGGCTCCAGTTTCCGTGACAACGCAGTGAGGATGAGGTTAAATTTGTTATAGCGATCTGATTGGTTGACTGAAGCTCCTCGGCTTCCCCACAGCAGCCGCAGCTGAAAGTCTGTTTTAAACACCTCCAGCAGGTCTTCGTCAGTCTGAAACCCTAAACACAGAAACACACAAATCTACTTTATGACACTGAAAAACATTTGACATATTGTGT